>CAUYQV010082445.1:0-65935 GCA_963574575.1 Galagoides demidoff
GGGACCATTTTTGAGGTCTATCTTAC
This sequence comes from Galagoides demidoff, assembly GCA_963574575.1. NCBI lineage: Eukaryota > Metazoa > Chordata > Mammalia > Primates > Galagidae > Galagoides > Galagoides demidoff. The sequence goes on from CAUYQV010082445.1 coordinate 27, forward strand.
AGGGGTACAAGTGAAACTCTCTAAGAGTAGAATCAGAACGTTTTAAAACTATAACTGAAAAAATGACATGAAGGCTGTGTTGATCAGTTTGATGGAAGTATTTCGGATTGCATGCGAAAACCCCACACTGTACCCCAGAAGTGCATTAATGTACATAGTTACCATTCAATAAAATTAAAAAAAAAAAAAGTTTTCTTCTTTGCCGATGGACGAAAGGCACACTGTATAGATCTCGACCAAGCCGGTACTGGCTTTGAGAGGCAGATCGCGACCCTGGAAACCTGGGGGCCTGTGCGAACTCATCTTTCACCCCTTTCTTTCTGCGCCATCACTTCACCTCATCCACCTACTGCCTCTTCCCGTGGCCCCCCCCCCAAAAAAGGGGTGGCAGGCCCACACTATATCATTGCCTGCTCGGAGAAAAAAAAAGGCAAGAAGCCCTTGTTACCTCTCGGAATAGCGAAGGAGCTCTGCATCCAGCTGCTCTCGGATGCCGGTGCGTTTCCTGTTCAGGTAGCGCGGCGACAGCGCGATGTGCCTTCGGTGTGGCCCGACCACCAAACAGGAATAGCGGTTATTCACCAGTGCACAAGCAGCAGCATAGGTAGGAAGCTCTAGGCAAGGCAGGACGCCTGCCGATCCTATCAGGGACCCATCAGAGGCCGTCTTCGGCAGCGACGCCTCTGAACAACCTGCAGCCATGCTGCTTGTCAGGTTTCCCACGGCGCGCGCTGCTGACGAAAGCATAACTGCCCCGACGCTCGGTTACGTCATCACCAGCTACCACGCCCCCAGGAATTTCCTCTCCTGAAACTGCATGACTCAAGTCCGACCAGCAGGGGGAAACCGCTTTTTCGCGCTTCGGAGACCGGGGAGCTTGGAGCCTGGGTTACATATCGTGCATGCGCAATAGCCAACCAGGTCTAAAGAGCAGGCGAATGAGTTTTAACAAACGTCCTCACTGGATTTGGTAGAGGGGAGGAGGTTCCCACTTTGGTCATTTCCAGTAGTAAAGTGCTTGGCGGAATCTTGCAATTATAAATACAAAAATTCTTATGGAGTATATTTTATGTGGTGAACCCAGTTGTAAAAAGCAGCCCAGATGCCTCAGATGCAACATATCTGAAAATGAATCCACTATTTCTTTCCAGTGTAGCTTCTCCCCTCATAATACAATCACTAAACCAGGGAATAGCACAACTACTTCCCAAGTAGCTCAGCCCAGCTGTCATCCTTGGGGCCTCTCTTGAACTGCCAAATCAAATCAAAGTTGTAGGAAGGCCCATGTTGCCCAACTCCAAAACGTAACTCTATTTGAATATTTTTCTCTGTCCCAGCAGCCAAAAGTATGGGATTTTTTTTTTTTTTTCCATTTGTGTAAGCCTAGCTTAATCATCAGGAGGACACTCTGGGACAGCCAGATCTCTGAAACACACATACCATCGTGTGCCCTGCTTAAAGCTTTTCATAAACCCTGCTTTGTTCCTAGAGCAATATAAAAGCCTTAAAATGGCTTGTAAGGTACAAGGCCATTTTGCGATGGGCCCTTACCTTCTCTCTTCAGCTTAATTTATCCTCCTCCTCACCCTAATATTTTCATACTCACCGACCCACTTTCAGGTCTCTCTCTCTCTCTCTAATTTGTGTCTTTCCTTAAACCAGGGAATTAGGTAGCTTCTCTCACATGGGTAAATTCTACTCATGTGTCAAGTTTTAGCTTAGATTTTGCATTCTGTTCCTTTGTAAAGTGTTTACTCTCACCCTACTCCTCTTTTCTCATAAGAATTAGTTAGTGTCCCCTCTTTGCAGGTTTTATGTTAATTTTATGTTGCCCAATGGGTAGCTCATGTCCGTAATCCCAGCACTTGGGAGGCCTAGGCAGGTGGATTGCCTGAGCTTACAGGTTCAAGACCAGCCTGAGCCAGAGCAAGACTGGTCTCTAAAAATAGCCCAGCACTGTGGCTAGTGCCAGTAGTCCCATCTACTTGGGAGGCTGAGGAAAGAGAATCACTTAAGCCTAGGAGTTTGAGGTTGCTGTGAGCTATGACACCACAACACTTTAACAAGGGTGACAAAGTGAGACTCTGTCTCAAAAATAATAATAATTATGTTAACTACCTACTTGCCTGCCTGCTCCATCGCTACTCTCCAAGCTCTCTAAGGCAGAGACTATGATCTCCATCTTGTTCACAACTGTAGCTCCCATATAATTCAACCTCCTCCAAGAAAACAAAACAAATCAAAAAAACCCCAACCAAGCATCCTAAGTGAATGACTGGATAATGAATGGATGAATGAAATAACAAGTGGATAAAGAGCTCATAGTCTAACTGGAAATGAGATCTAAACATAAACACAGAACACAAGTTGTGCTTGATAAGTGACAAGAGAAAAAGTTCAGCAAGGAGTGGTGTGAGTACTAACTTACCTCCAGCTTTCCTAGATACTGTAAAGTGCCTCTGACCTCTCTAAATCTGTTTTCTCACTTTTAAAATATGGATAATAGTACTTATCTTGCCTACCTTAGCAAGTTCGAATAAGATAAATAAAAAGAATTTTCTTTAGTATTTTTTATCTGACTGCAAATTCAGCATGAAGTGATAATGGATTGAAACTGTTTCCAAAGCCGTAGTGACAGACATTTTTAAGTCCATAAATATTTAGAAAACATAGCGACCTTTTCCTTGATTTTGTTGTGAAGTCCTGTAAATACCCCTGTGGAGAACCCCTTTGATCAGTGTTTTCAAACTTGGCTACACACTGAAATCTTCTAAGGAGCTTTAAAAACCGAGGCCCAGAAGACACCCTAGACCAAGTAATCAAAACTTCTCTGGGGTGATTACATCTTGCATTCAAGGTGGTTCTGGATTTGCTGCAGGTGATTTGAATGAAAACAAACTGTAATAAACCAATTTAGTAAAAAACAAACTGGATATCACAACAATTTTGCCCAAACAAAGCTTTACCTGAAATAAAATACCCCAGTCATTATTTTCCACAAATAATAAGTGTGGTGCACCATGTGCCCAGAAGCAGTTAGAAGTCTGATTGATTTTGAAAACTGTTTTCTAAGTTTTAGTTTTAAAAATCATTGCTTGTAGCCATTATCCATACTCTGCATGATTTAGAAGAACACAAGGCGAGTCTGCCTACATGGGAAAGTTTGCCATCATGCAGTACTTTACCAGATTCCCCTGGTCCAAATTTCACTCAGGAAAGAAGAAAAAAAAAAAGTACCATGAAATGCTTCCTTACTATCCCCAACACTACACACATGCACAGTTGATTTGTTCAATGACCTGTAGTTGGACTGAACCATTTTCTTTTTCTCTAAAATTGGTCAAAGTTCAACAGAAAGCAAGGCAGTGGTGGTCTCTGCCTCATGAAAAGTCCTGTCAAGCCAAAGACAAGTACACACTGAGCAAATCCCATTCTATACAGAGGAGAGCGGTTAGGTAGGATTTTAATTCCATGACCAATTGCTGAGAAAGAAAAGGGAGAAATTTTCCTGCAACAATCTGTATTATTTTGTCACTGACCTTGCCACTTCCAACATACATATAAATATACCTTATTAATATATGAGACTGTATCCATTCCTTGCAACCAGAGCATCCCTAGAGTAATGTAAATATGCAATAATTGGTGCTTTGCTAAAATAAATTATGCTGGTTACAAAGTAATATGTGTGCTTGGTTCTGACTTTTATAAAACAGATGCACACATACATGGTTATAAAGGAGCACAGACACAATAACGTGCCACATAACAACATTTGGGTTAGTGATGCAGCACCACATACACGCAGGTGGTCCCGTAAGATTATTATACTGCATTTTTACTATACCTTTTCTATGTGAGATACGTTTTGATACAGAAATACCTACCATTGTGCTACAATTTCTCACAATATTCAGTAGAATGACATGCTATCCAGGTTTGTAGCCTAGGAGGAGGAGGCTGTACCTTGTAGCCTGTGTGTACAGTAGGCTATGCCACCTCAGCTTGCGGACGTACACAAAGATGAAGGATGTTCCCACGGAGATGAAACCACCTAACATACATTTCTCAGCCTGCATCTTCATAGTTTAGTGACACATGATTGTACCCTATTAGTTATCTCTTGAGGGTGAATTCATGCTTTTCTTTACTTGTGAAAATTTATATATTGTTTTAATTGCTGTGCACTATTTTATATTTAAAAAAACATTTAGAAACGTAATCAGAAGATTGTGGTTCTTACAGAAAATCTTCTCGTGTTAAATAGTTTGATAGTGCAAAATGAGAAGGCTGCCCAGATGCTAAAGTCACATGAGTTGAGTTCAAATCATCACTCTGCTGATTTATGAAGATGTGCGAAGTTATTATTTATGTTTTTTTAAAAAGCTACAATTATTAGAATAGAATTTTATGAAGAGATGGAATTAGACAGGAATTTTAACTCTGTATGACATTTTGCATAAAATAATTTCAGATAAAGGACATTCCAAATAAAAACACCATTGTATGAGTTGGCTCTTGGCACATAACAAATTATCCCCAAATTTAGTAGCTTCATATGAAACCATTAATTTAACTCATAGTTCTGTGGGTATAAATATAGGCTGGGCTCAGCTGCATACCTATGGTCATATGTGGCTCCACGTGTCCCATCCCTCAGCAGGCTACAGTGTTCTGGCTTTCCTTGTAGGTATATAGGTTTCCAAGAGAGAGGGAACCTACATGACCCCTGGTCTGGTACAGTGTGAATCCAATGCATGGAATGCATCTCATCTCACTTACTTTGTTCTTTGCCCAAGAGAAGTTCAAAAGCTAAGTCTTTCCTACATCAGGTGTATACTAGAGTCTTTAGATTTGCCCATCCTGGATAGGGAGCAATATTAGTACTGGCAGGAAGGGTTTACTCTCCCTTATTTGGCTGATTTTAGCAAATTGATGGAAAGAATGATGAGCATAAACATCACCGTAACCAAGCGGATCATCATCCTGATGGCTGAGCTATATTACAACCTCCCAGGTGCTGTGCTAAGTGCCTTATGCAAATCACCAAGACGGAACACTTAGGACTTTATTAAAATTATTACATACATTTATGGAGGAGGAGACTGAATTCCAGGGACGATTAATGAAAAGTTGGGCCTAGGATGGCCATCCTACCTGTATTGTAAGCAGTTATAAGCTCAGGGCCTAGGGTCGGGGTGGACTTCTTGAGTGAATGAATGAATGATTTTCCCAAGGACACATAGGTACTGGTCAACCAAGGAATCTAACCAATGCATGCCTTGTCCTATAATTTATTCTTTGAGTCACTAAATGTTCTCACTTTCTCCAGACGTATGTCAAAAACTGGTAAAGAAATTTTAATAGTCAGGAAAATGGATGTCTTATTTTTTATAGGCAGCAGCTAAACTGGTAGGATCAGAGAAACCTGGTAAATATTACCATTTAAAAAGACTTGGGGAAGTGTCAAAATAACCATCAGTTCTATACAAAGTATGGATATTGGTGGTCTTGCGGAAAATAGTTTAGGCCACATGGCTACGGCTGGTAGGAGCCAGATACTAAAGTCAGGTACCTGGGTGCAAAGTTTGGCTCTGTCATCTTGGATAACTTGCTTGGTGGTTTTAAACTTAAGTTCCTAATTTTTGGTGTATGATAATAATATGAAGTTGCAAGGATCTAACAAAATAATGACAGTGTGACACTAAATACAAACACAGTGACTGTCCTATATTAAGTGCTCAGTGATATACTTTCTTCTGAGTCCATGATTGATGGCTGTGATCTAATACAGTTGATTCAACCTATTTAAGGCTGCAAAGCTTAAATTTAAACAGGAGCATATCCCCTTCTTGAGTAAATACCAAAGTAAAACATGAATATAAGAGGAAGGTTTAGATAAGAGTATGAATAAAAAGTAGTGATTACTATGAGGGCCTCCCCCCGTACTCTGAGAATGATTTCTTTTTGTTTTGTTGTTATTACTATGTCTAATTTCACTCCACACTGTGCTATAATTATAAGAAAACTATAAAGGACATAAACACTTGACTCATCTTAAAACAATTGCAGAATTTTATATAGCATATCTTTGAAATATTTTGTTGATAAAATTCACTTTAAATAGGAAATATGTGTAATAAGATAGAAATTTTAATTTCATTTCTCAACAGAAAGAATTAAAATAGCTGCAGTGAAAACCAGTTGTTTGAAATAAATGTGAGTGCCTTAAGAAATAGTTTTTTTTAATAGTTCAATAATTTTTTTTTTTTTGAGGTAGAGCCTCAAGCTGTTGCCCTGAGTAGAGTGCTATGTATCACCTCTATGGTTTATCTTACATGGGTAGAAGTGACTCTTTCTAAAAGTAGAATACAAACACCTTAACACAATAACTAAGAAAATGGCATGAAGGCTATGTTAACCAGTTTAATGAAAATATTTCAAATTGTATGTGAAAACACCACACTGTACCCACGATTACATTAATGTACATAGTTATCATTTAATTATAATAAATCACAGTTTATAGCAACGTCCAACTCGTAGGTTTAAGCAATTCTCCTACCTCAGCCTCCCAAGTTGCTGGGACAGGCGCCTGCCACGACACCAGACTATTTTTTGGTTATAGTTGTCATTGTTGTTTGGCAGGCCATGGCTGGATTCCAACCTGCCAACTCTGGTGTATGTGGCTGGTGCCTTAGCCACTTGAGCTACAGGCGACAAGCCTAGTTCAATAAATTTTAAAGTATAGTAATATTATGGAACATGTCTATTTAAAAATTTCCTAATAGGTTTAGAAATGAAAGTCCCCCCCCCAAAAAAAAGAAAGAAAGAAAAAACCCAAACCAAACCAAACAAACAAAAAACAAAGAAAAAACCTGAACACACTATGTATAGTGTATCAACTAAATGTTGATTGAGGCACAGTACTTGTAATTCATACTTTTGCCAGCAGATGGCAAACATGAACTTAAATTTGAGAGCTATTCTCTAGCCTAATGGCTAGGCTATAAAAATGGTAAAAATCAATGGTAACTATTTATCGACAGCTGGTTTTTACCTACAATGCCTCAAAGAAGGATTAAGGATCAATTTTTGACTCATAAAGTTCCTCCTATTTGCGTGTTAGATGGTTTTCACAAACCGATGCACACTGTGCCTCTAGAAAGTGAAAAAAAAATAACAGCATTTTGTCTCTCTCCACCCCCCCCCAATGGTTTAAAACTCAACTTTAAAATATGGACTTAAATAAAGAAATAAAGTCTTGCCAATATTTTAGCTGCACCCACCTGAGGTTGCCATTACCTCTGGATAGCTAACAATTATTAGCAAAAAGGCCAGGAAAGCAACTACATAATACTTTGGATGGCTACCTAGAAAGGATTGGCTTACACAATAAAATTAATCTGAGATGTGTGTGAGTATGCACACATGTAGTTGAGAGCATTGATAATTGCTTCTCTTAGAGGTTGGGGTGGGGGTAAAGAAGATATCTCATCGAATGGGGCTACTTTAGGAGAATCAGATAGCATCTTTATATAATTTAAATCTTCCTTTTATGAAAACTAGAATTGGTATTTATTCTAAAGCCCTAATTCCTCTCCAACCAGATCTTTATGTAACTGAATTTCAATGCTCTTCTATCAAAGTTTTCAAATCCAAGGAGTAAGTCTCATAAAATTAGCCATGGTGCTTGAAAGGGAGTCTGAGGAAATTCTCATTTACCTCTACCTGTCTTCAGCTCGGTGTACAACAAAAATAGAAAATTGTTTTCTTTTTTAAAATTTTTTATAGATTACTTTTGAGAGAGACAAGATGACTGTCCAGAGATATCAGGTGCCAGATCACCTTAGAAAGAAAAAAGAAAATTCTTAGATGAAAAAGATAAAACAAACAATCGTAGATTGGGTGGAATTCTGAGGGAAAAGTACCAGAGCCTACAAGAGATTCCATAGGAAGAAGACGCAGAGCAGACCAAGAAGGAGGAAGATACCTGCAGAAGACGACCCCTGAGAGGTTTAGAGTCCTGCAAAAAGGGTAGGTGGAGCAATTTATTTCTCTATCCCTTACCTCTTTGGCAGTCAGCGGGCTCCGGAGCTGCTGGAGAGCCTTTCTACCCTTTAGAGGCCACGGTTGCTGCAGTCAGGGAACTGGGAGCTTTTTGAGGCCAAAGCACCAGGCTCCTAGGGTCACTTCCATCACCTCAGACTGATGGGAGGTACCATATTATTTCTGCACTCACTGTGTGCCTTTGTTTTCCCCAGGTGGCCTTAGCCCCTCAGATTTTCATCTTGCTTGTTCCCACATGAGCATTTTCCAACTCTAGCCCAGACTGCGGGAGCCATGAGGACATGATGGGTGGGGAGATATGTGTAACTCCAGTGACTGGTCATTCCAGATAAGCTGTCCTCTAGAGAGAGAGAGAGAGAGATGAGCAGACTGCTAGCTTTCCTCCACCTAGAGTCTTTTCTCCCCTTCCCTACTCCACACATGTGCCAAACAAGAGGACTGAGCCTGGGCTCTCAGGAACTGCTGCTGGTGCATATACTACACTGGGGCTTCAACAAGAGATGGGCTCACTCCTCCCTCAAAGACCTGGAGAGGACTAAGGAAGGGGTGGTTGGACTGTGAGCTCCCTGCTCACGGGCCTTCCCCAGTGTTGCCTCCTTGGCTGCTTCATCAGAGCAGAGCACACCCTGAAGTGGAGGGACAGCAAGTTTCCTTGAGTACTTCATAGCAAACTAAGACCAGCAGCTTCTCCAGAGCACAATCAGGGATTGATGTTCTTGGACTTGGAGACAGGCCCACAGGTCAGATTCTGTACTACTGGGACTTGACTGTGTTGATTGAGGACATGGAGGGGAGATCAGTGAATGAATCCCAGGTGGGGGAGCCTGCCTGGGCAGAAGTGAAAAGAGCAGAGTGTGGGTCCCAGCTGCAGCACAATGGGGAACCACCCCTCTCCGGCCCCCAACCCCCGCCGAGGGTGTGCTTTCAGCCCAGGGCAGGATCCTGGATGTGGAAGCTCTCAGCCTGCAGCATCATCAGGTGGGAGCTCAGCACGTTTGAGCTCCTGACTACTGATAGAGCCCAAGGGAGACTGCAGAGGAGGGGCGGGGGGAAAAGGAGTGACACCCTTTCCTAACAGCCAGACTGAATCTCAGGCTGCACCTCCCTCCATGAGCAGACTTTCTGGCTGAGTGGGGGGACTTCAACTCTTCTCTGGCAGCTTTCCCCAGAAGCTGGGAGCAGACATTTGATCCCTACCAAAACTGCTACCTTGCCAGCTTTTGTGGAGCATGAGGGAGGGTCACCCAACCCAGCCTCACCTAGCCTCATTCCCCAACCACCTCTGCTATGACAGAAAATAGGGAATCACCAGGACATTTCGGGGCCCCACTCATCACCTGGGGCATTGACATGCTTCTCCTGAGGGGCTAGAGTTGGTCACAGGTCCTCAAATCAATGCTGCAGTTCATTCTTCCTGGCAAGTACCACCTACTGTCAGGGAGGTCAATTTGCACAGTCTTTATAGTTTTTACTTATACAATCATAGAGGGTGTGGTTGATTCTTACCCACAAGCACCATCCACAGTCTCAGAGATGAAATTAAACTAGGTGTGCCAATAAAATTTCTACACTTAAGAAGACCACAAAGCTGGAGCTGTAAATACAGGGGGTTTTTTTATTATTATTTTATTTTATTTATTTATTTATTTAGCAATTTTTGACTGGGGCCAGGTTTGAACCCACCACCTACATGTATGGGGCTGGTGCCCTACTCCTTGAGCCACAGGTGCCATCAATACAGGTATTTTTAATTTTTGAATTTCATTCTACCACCAACAGATACGGTTCCCTTTTTTGTTTAATGAAGGGATATATAAGCTTTCTCAGTGGGTATTCAGAAATTTATAAAATGTAAATACTGATTTGATTGGTCTTTAAGATATATTTAACTGAGGCTATTTAACTAATAGTGTGGATGTAATTTGTTGTCTATTAAGTTCTTAATCATTGATTTTTGTGTTTTAAAAATAGGAAAGAGGAAACTGCAGCTTTCATTACAGACTTCTTGATTGGGAAGCTCTCCAAATGAGGAGTTCTGGGAAACTCTGATTTTTGCAATAGGGGATCTTGAGCATTTCTCTTGGGTTTTACTTTGCTAAAGCTGTGCACATATGTTGAAAAAAATAGAAAGATTATTTTAGGGGAGATGTAGGTGTAGAATTATTGTTTATATCATTTGTTAAGCTCTTAATGCTTAAAAGAAGGCTAGCGATTGTTTTCACAAAAAGTTGGTGATTTCCCCTCCCAAATAGTAATGAAATTATTTCTGTTGAATAAATTTTTTGTCAACTTATATTAAAAGCTGAAAAAAATTTCTTTTTTTCTATTTACAAAATAAAATGCTTTTCTATATGTACCCTTGATAACAGATTTTTAAGAAATAATGTAAGGTGATAAAGCATTTGAACAGTACAATAGATGTTAAAAAAAATTCAGTATAGGGCAGCGCCTGTAGCTCAAAGGAGTAGGGCTCCAGCCCCATATGCTGGAGGTGGCGGGTTCAAACCCAGCCCCGGCCAAAAGCTGCAAAAAAACAAAACAAAACAAAAATTCATTATAAAAGAACATTTGTTTCTACGTTACATGTTTATTTGACATCAATTTTGTACATAAAATTAAATTATATAAAAGCAAAAATAAAAAGATCACAAAGGTAGAGAAAGAGAATAAATTTCAAAGACCTTAATCCTTCTTCATCAGAGATAGCAAATATGCCCACACACATAGTTCACCACTGTTATAGCCTATAAACAACTAGCAACTGAGAAAAAAAAAAACAAACTAAGGATATCTATAAAAAAACCATCCACCCAGAACCTAGATCATCATCAAAGCACCCACAAGCAAAGGGAAAGATTCTTACTTCACATATCCTACAGACATTCCATTGCAAATGGGCTGGGGGGAAAACCTGTCTAAGCAAAAGAAATCCAAAACTAAGAAGTGACACCTGCTCCAGAGGTGAAGGAATCAGGGAAAAAACTCTGCAAACATGAAAAATCAGAGCAGAAGGACACTGCCCAAGGGGAACACCAGCTTTCTAGCAATGGATACAAATCAAAATGAAAATATTGACATGTCAAGAATTCAAATTATGGATCATAGGGAAGCTCAGTAAATCTAAGACAAAATGGAAATCAACCCAAAGAAACTAGAAAAACAAATTAGAAAATGGATGAAAAATTCACCAAAGAGATCAACACATAAAAGAAAAAACAAATAGAACTTCTGGGAATGAAAAATTCATTTACAGAAATATAAAACACAAAGTAAAGTTTTAAGAATAGATTAGAAAAGGTAGAAGAAAGAATTGCAGAGCTTGAAGACAACTCTTTTGAATTAAATCAATCAGCTAAAAATAAAGAATAGAGAATTAAGAGAAGAAAAAAATCTATGAGAAATATGGGATCATGTGAAACAGCCAAATAAAAGAATCACAGGAATCCCTAAGGGTGAAGTAAGCACTGTGCAAGGGCTGGAAAATGTATTTGAGGGAATAATTAAGGAACACCTCCCTACTATTACTAAACATTTAGACATCCATGTACAAGAAGCTCAATGAACATGTGGGAGATTCATCACAAAGAGGCAATCAACAGGATGCATAGTCATTAGATTGACCAAAGTCAACACTAAGGAGGAACTCTTGTGAGCCATGAAGCTCAGAAGGAAAGCCTATTAAGCTAACCGCACACTTCTCAACAGAAACTCTATAATCCAGAAAACACTGGGGCCCTCTTCAGTCTTCTTAAACAAAACAACTGCTGATTTAGAATTCTGTATCCTGCAAAACTGAATTTAATATGTGAAGGAGAAATGAGTTTTCCAGAAATTCAAACACTAAGTGAATTTGTGAAGACCATACCTGCCCTTCAGGAAAAACTTAGAACTACATTATATGTGTATTAGAACAATAGACACCCACCAGTATAGAATGACACAAAGTCTAATACTCACATTTTATATAAAACAAAATTTTACAAAGAGGTGCCAACATGTAGAGAATATTTTGTAAATTTTTTGTGAAATTTTATAACGAATATTTTGTAAGTAAAGGTACATTTAGCTACAATTCCCCATTTTTTCTATGTATGGTGACTTTATGGATGACCTGATCCTGTATAAGGTTAAAGAGAACAATTAAGAAGAATACCCAACAATCCTAAATATTTATGCATCTAACACAGGAGCACTCATATTCATAAAGCAAAACCCTACTATATAATATAAGCAAAGAAATAAAAAGCAGCATTTTAATTTCTGGGGACTTCAACAACCATGTCAGGACTGGACAGATAATCCAACAGAGAATAAAGGAACGCTGTACTTAAGTGGGATTCTAGGGGAAAAAATGGGCATAACAGACATTTACAGAACATTTTACCCCCAAACTACTGAATATTTGTTCTTTTCATCTGCACAAGGAACATTCTCCAAGATCGATTTTATCTTAGGCCACAAACATAACTCAACAAATTTAAAAATTAGAGCTCATGCATGATGTGTCTTCTGAGACCACAGTGAAATAAAACTAGAAATCAATTCCAAGAGAAATACTCAATTTTACGCAAAGCTGTGGAAATTAAACAACTTGTTTACTGAACAATTATTGAGCCAATAATGAAATTAAGATGGAAGTCAAAAGATTGTTCACACTGAATGAAATAGGGGTTGGGTCGTAATCTATCAAAATCAATGGGGTTTAGCAAAAGCTAAATTCATGGCTTTAAATACCTACATCTAAAAGACCAAAACATCAGAAATCAATAATAGAATGACATGTCTCGAGGAACTAGACAAGGAAGAGCAAAACAGACTCAAAGCCAGCAGAAAAAATATGTCTGAGTACAAAATAAAGTCAGAGTACAGCTAAATGAAATGGAAAACAAACAATAAAATACAAAAGTTCGTTCTTTGAAAAAAAAATTGACAGACCTCCTGCTATATTAACAGGAATAGAACAGAAATGACTCAAATAAGCTCAATCAGAAATGAAAAAGGTGATATAACTTATACCATAGAAGTACAAAGTATCATCTGTGAATACTCTGAAAATCTCTACACATATCAGCTAGAAAACGTAGAGGAAATAGACAAATTCCCAGAAACACACAACCTCCCATGACTTACTCAGGAAGATGTAGAACTTCTGAACAGACCAATGACAAGCAAGGAGAATGAAGCAGTAATAAAAAGCTTCCAATAAAAAAAAAAAAAACTAAATGGATTTAGAGCTGAACCTTACCAGATCTACAAAGTAGAGCCAGTTCCAATACTTCATAAACTATTCCATGAGGAATTCTCCCCAACTTATTTTATGAAGCCAGTATCACCTTATACCAATGCTGACAAAAGTCATAGCAAAAAAAAAAGAAAAAGAAAATTGTAGACCAACATCACTACTAAACATAGATGTAAATATCCTCAATAAAATACTAGCAAACTGAATTCAACTGCACATGAAAACGTAATCCACCAAGATCAAGTGGTGGGTTACAAAGATTGTTTAATATACAGTAATCAATAAATGTGATTCTCCACATAAAGAAAAGCAAAAACAAGCACTATATGACATCTCAATATATGTCATAATTTAGAACACTTTCATGATAAAAACACTCAACAAACTCAGTATAGAAAGAAAATATGTCAGGATTATAAAAGCTATATATGACAAACCCACAGCCAATATCATACTGAAGGAGGAAATTTGAAATCATTCCTACTAAGAACTGGCAGAAGCCAAAGTGCCCACAGTTGCCCCTTCTATTCAGGATAGTGCTGGAAGTCCTGGCCTGAGCAATCAAAGAAAAAGAAATAAAAGATATCCAAATCAGGACAGAGGAGGTAAAACTACCATTTTTTGCTGGTGATATGATCCTATATCTAGAATAATCCAAAGATTCTATCAAGAAACTCATAGAATTGATAAATATATTTAGAAAAGTCTCAGATTACAAAATCAGTGTGCACAAATCAGGAGCATTTCTATACGCCAATAACAGTCTAGCTGAGAGACAAATCAAAGAGTTAACACCATTCATAATATTCACAAAAGACATAACCTAGGATTAAACTCAACTAAAGAAGTGAAGTATCTTTACAAAAAAGAACTACAAAACTCTTAGGAAGGAAATCATAGATGATACAAACAAATAGAAAAGTAAATTATGCTCATGGATCAGTAGAATCCATATCGTTAAAATTTCCATACTACTCAAAGGAATTTACAAATTCAATGCAATCTCTATCAAAATACCATCATCATGTTTCACAGATCTAGAAAAATAATTGTGTGTTTCATTTGGAACTAGAAAAGAGCCGGATTAGCCAAAGCAATTTTAAGCAAAAAGAACAAATCTGGAGGCATCACATTACTAGACTTCAAACTATAGTATAAGACTATCATAGCATAAATAAATTGGCACAAAAATAGAGACATAGACAGGTGGAACAGAACAGAGAACCCAGATATAAAACCATCACATAGAGTTAACTGGTTTTTTACAAAGCAGATAACAATATGTGATGCCCTAACTCCATCTATTTCAATCAAGTGAACCAGACTTACTTTATTTTGTTAAGAACTTGCAGCCCACCCCCACCTTTTGTAACCAAAATAGCTCCTTGAGCAGCAGCGACCCTGCAAAAACAGGAACGAAATTTAGCTGAGAGCTGCAAAATCCCATGACAGCTGAAAAAAATCTTGTGGAAACCACAATCTTGTCACAAGTCTGTCTGTGTGCAGATTTTAGAACCCCTGTAAGAATCTTCCCCATATCTCTAACCTTGCAGATATTCGCTTCTGTAAAATTCTGCTTATGCTGAGGCTTCCCATCCCCCACTTGAAGGGCCACATAAAAATGCTTGCACCCCTGCTTCAAGGGGGTCAAAAGACTTTGTGGCATGAGCCTGTTTTTGACTGGCTGGCCCAATAAAGGACCCTTGCTTAATTTGAACTCAGTGTGCTGGTGTTTATAATTTCACTGTGGTGGGTACAATAAATATACACTGGGGGAAAGAATCCACATTCAATAAATGGTGACGGGAAAATTGAATAGCCACATGCAAAGATAGAAAGAAAATCTATATCTTTCACCCATCACAAAAATTAATTAAAGATGGATAAAAGACTTAAATGTCATCAAACCATAAGAATGCTAGGAGAAAATGTTGGAAAAACTCATCTAGATATTGGCTGAGGCAAAGAATTTATGAAGAACACCCCAGGGGCAATCATAACAAAAACAAAAAAAAACTTAATGGGACATGATCAAGTTAAAAGCTTCTGTATAGTTGAGGAAATAATCAACAGTACAAATAGACAATCTACAGAATGGGAGGAAATATTTACAAGCTATACATCCTACAGAGGGGTAAAAACCAGAATCTACAAAGAACTCAACTAAGTCAGCAAGAAAAAAATTAAACAACCCCATTAAAAAGTGGGCAAAAGTCATGAACTGAAGTTTTTCTAAAGAAGGTAGACAAATGGCCAATAAACATAGGAAAACATGATCAACATAAGTAATTATCAAGGACATGCAAATTAAAACTATAGTGAGGTATCACCTGATCCCTGTTAGAATGGTTTTTATTTAAAAAAAAAGTCCAAAAATAATAGTAAAGAGGCAGAGTGCAGTGGCTCATGCATGTAATCCTAGAACTCTGGGAGGCTGAGGTGGGTGAATTGCTTGAGCTCAGGAATTTGAGGCCAGCCTAAGGAAAAGAAAGAACACATCTCTACTAAAAATAGAAAAGAAAAGGAAAAAAAACTAACTGGGTGATTGTGGCTACTTGGGCAGCTGAGCTACTTGGGAGGCTGAGACAAGAGGCTAAAGGAAAACTCTAGTGCAAGAATTTGAGGTTGCTGTGAGCTATGACACTACTGCACTCTAGCCAGAGTGATAGAGTAAGATTCTGTCTTTAAAAAAAACAACAAAGAACAACAACAACATCAACAAAATAGTAAATGCTGGTGTGCTGACGTGACTGCAGAAGAGAGAAGGGTACACTGAATACATCATTGGACTGCAAGTTAATACAGCCTCAAGGGTAAAAAGTGCAGAGATTCCTCAAAGAGCTAGAAGTAGACTTACCATTTGATCCAGCAATTGCACTACTGCATGTTTACACAAAGGAAAAGTAGTCAATTTATGAAAAATACTCCTGAACCTGAATGTTTATTGCAGCACAATTCACTATTGCAAAGATGTGGGATCAGCCCAAGTGTCCTCACTCAATAGTCAACACAGTGTGATAGATGTATGCTATGTAATACTACTCCACCACAAAGAAGGATAAACTAAAGCCGTTCCCACAAATTGGATGGAACTGGAGAGACCATGATCCTAAGTGAAGTATCTAAAAAATGAAAAAAACACCACATGTACTTGGAATTAAATTGTAACTGACCAATGAGCACACATGTGCATGGAGGGAAGTAAAACCCAGTGGAAATCAAGCAGGGGAGGGGGGTAGGAAAGGAGGGGCACAAACCTACGTAACAGGTGCAATGAACACTATTCGGGTGATGGGCACACTTATAACCCCAGCTCAAAAATAACAAAAGTGATCCACGTAACGAAAAACATTTGTTCCCCCATCATATGTCAAAATAAATGAAAAACATTAAATGTAGTTTAATAACCACCTGCTGGCTGCAGAGTCTGTGTATGTGTGGACACAAAAAACCTTGACATTAAAAGTTTACAAAGAATGTGATATGGAGAGTTTGTCAGTGACAATGCGATAAAAATGAAATTTAGATACAGTGCTTTTTGATACACAATCTATTGAGAAGTGACCAAAGAAAATTCTTTTTAACATGTCATATTCTAGACCCCCATTTATGGCCACAGGGTATTCTTAGTACTTCCCTACTTTGGAAATTATTACAGTAGTGAATTTATCTTTGTCTGGAGGCAAAGTGGACTTACCCAGTCCTGAAAAAAAAAATAGTCTGCAAAAACTTATAAGGGATGACATTTCTTAAAGGGCACATATGTTAATAAAATACTTGGGACTTCAAGATTTGCATTGAAAGATGTCTGTCTGAGTGGGCTGGGTCGATGACTAAGTGAAAGCCACTCTATGGCTGTCTCTCACTTTCCCTTCGTGTTCCTGGCTGTGCCTGCTGCTGTCATGTAATGGGCCTTAGTGTGGTACTGACATTATTAGATTCAGCTTGAATAAAATCTCTTCTGATATTCTTTGATAGTTGAGTGGGTTAAACTAGATATTTAAAAATGGGAAACCAGAGCCTATAAGGAGCAAACATATCTTTCATAAGAGGAAAGAATTTTGTTCATGACAAAATTAATTTTCCCTATAGCTTCCAAGTTCAATGCCTATATCAATGTAACCCAGGAAAAATGATCTTATTTTGTCTTCTCAGTGACCGCTCCCTGACTGTCTTTGGCAACCTCCTAGATTTTCAGACTTCTTCACATTCAAAGTGTATGGAGTTCAAGTTTTGTCTGATATCCTTTGTTTAAATTTCTATTTCCAAACTAGGCACGGGCCTGTTGTCCAGGTGACTAAAATTCTTGACGCCATTCCTATCACTAGCTGCTGTTAGCTTAGTGACAGAAGCTGGGTTTCACTGTGTGCCTCAGGAGTAGGGAGTTCTTTTAAACAACCGTGAGTACCAGAGTGAAATACAAGAGGGTAGCTGTCCAAACTCCTCAGCTTGAGAGATGAAGCATCATGTTGAGTGCAGGAGCCAAACACTGAAATTAAGGCAGAATCTCAGAACCAGAAATTTGAATCAGAAATCAGAGTAAACAGATCAAATAAAGGAGAGTGGTTCATATGGGACAGAGTTGTGGTTTGTTTTATGGACCCAAGGGCACGTGTGTGTGCGCACCCATGCATGTTGTCTGATTGGGTGGAGTGGCTTTAAAGTTCAGGGTTATATCCAGAAATGTCCTTATCCTTTAGGTGAAATGTTGATACGTACCCACTTATTTCATGTTAAATCACCACTATTAATAAAAGAAAGGCATAGTCACATTAATAGGTAGTGTATATTATAATAGCATTTGAAAAATAACACTTCATAAATGGTTCTTTCCCTTGTTTGACATGATACTTTTGCTGGTGGATATCATGGGCTAATATTACCATTGCTCACTATACTGTGACTTGGAAACTTGACATTCTCTCTAGCCTTTCTTTTTATTAGAGAAGATATCGAGGCTTTTATTTTGTTTTCTGAGAGGTTGATATGAAAATACTAATATACTTAGAAGACAGAAAGACAGAGAAGTCTGTATCTCAGAAGACCACACAACATCTAGGCAGCTCACAAAGCAGAACCCTTAGAGAACTCTTATATCTGCAAGGTTGGATGTCATCTCATCCCTGGGGTTTCTTACACCCTGGAGTGAAGGGCCGGGTTGACTGCCACCCTCAAAGGACCTTGGCAGGCCCAGGGCCCCCCCAGGACTTCGTTTAGTCCTCCCTCTGGATGTCATATAAAGACGTTTAAGAACCTCTGTTTTTATGATTAAGTGGGGACCAATGTCCTGATTGCTTAATAGCAAAGAATGGCCATGAGTACCAATTCCTTGTGATTAATACAAGACTTGGTGTAATTTTGAGAAAATTATAGATTTTTCTGTGAAGTTTCAGCCAAGTTCTAGAGTCTTCTTGGCAATTTTTAGTAACATAATACATTTTGACTTTGAGGAAAGGTTTGTAATATATTGTGTGACTAAGAAGAGTAGAACCTTTGGGTGTTAACAAAGAAAAATCTTGAAATCAACCAGTAGTCCCTAGTTGATGTGAAGAAAAGTAAGTTTTGGTGAGTCCTAGTCAAGATTTCCATCTAAATCAAGGCTATATGCTTAAAATGAAGGGGGTCTCATTTGATATAGATAATATTGAACTGTTAAAATACTGAAATAATTTCTTTAGATCTAACTTGAATTTTTAATAATATATTACTTGGGAAATGAATTCCTAATAAATGACTCTTGTAGTCAGTACGTAGTTTTCCTGGCAAAGGGAGCAAACAAAAAAATCTCTTCGTATAATTTTACTAGGCACCCGCCTACCCAGCAATTTCTGAATTGCTTTCCCTTGTGATGAGTAAATGACAACCTGTGATTTATGGATTTAGAATAATTGAATTTCTTGGCTGTCATATGCTTTGAGTAAGAAATATTACATATGTTTCCAGAAAAAAAAAAATGACTGAGAGATGAAAAGAATGAAGGGACGCCAAGCTCAGAAACTTTATTTGAAAACAGTGTTCTCACCAAACGGTACTTAAGGTGCTCCTTCTATATCCCTAAAACAGGTTTGCTAAATAATCTTTGTAAATGTAGTTTTGGACATAAGGTTTTTAAACGTGCCATTTTTAAGTTTAGTCAAAGAATAAAGTGGAGTGCAGCATATTTATTATTCTCACCTTTTTGAGAACGAGCCATGCGGTGTTATTCGCTGACACTTGGAAACAGAGAAAAAAATTCCAAACTAGGAGGATCACATCGCATTTTGCCTGTGTAGAACACAATATTTAGTAGTTTAGCAGAATCCTTCTGTGAGCAGAATTTTTATCTAATGTGAAATCTCTAAAGCAAATTTTCAACTTTATTCTGGGTTGGTTATACTCTTGCTTTTGCAGGTTTTGGTCAGTCCTTGGTCCATCAAGCTTCCTTCCTTTCTGCTTGTCTTCCTTCCTGCCTTCCTTCCTGTCTTCCTTCCTTCCTTCCTTCCTGCCCGCCTGCCTGCCTGCCTGCCTGCCTGCCTTCCTCTCTTTCTTTCTTTTTGAGACAGTGTCTCATTTTGATGCCCTCAGTAGAGTTCCATGGCGTTATAGCTCATAGCAACCTCAAACTCTGGGCTCAAGTGATTCTCTGGCCTCAGCCTCCCAAGTAGCTGGGACTATAGATGCCCACCACAATGCCCGGGTATTTTTTTAGACATGAGGTCTCACTGCAGCTCGGGCTGGTCTAGAACCCATGAGCTCAGGCAATCCACCCGCTTCAACCTCCCAAGTGCTAGGATTGTAAGCGTGAGCCACCGCTCAAGTTTCAGATCCCGTGCAGTATTCATCAACTCTTTTCACCCTTTCTATTTTAATAATAATTGGTTGACTGTGGAAGAACTCATACAAAAGCTGAGGGAGAGTGGGCAGTTCCTCTCTATGTACTTTTGACTACCACTGTCAACTAGGGCTTTCCCAGATGGTGGAAATATTCTATAGCCTTCATCTAGGGGTAGCTATTCAGCACTTGGAATATGGCTAGTTTGATGGAGAAATTGAGTATTTGATTTTGTTTAATTTGTGTTTAAATTTGAATAATCACATGTGGATAACAGCCTATAGTATTAGATGATACAGATAGACCTTAGAAGAGTGAGTATTGACGTTAAGCAATTCAAGTCTAACATTTGTGGACAGCATAGCATCAGCTGCTCTGGATCATGTTCATGTAGTCCTAAACTGGGTAATACTTCCCTAACACAAATAGAGGTAGACAACTTTCTTAGAACATTTTTGATAGTTAGAATGGTTGGGATTGTCCTCCTGTCATTTGGTGGGTAGGGACCAGAGATGCTAAATGCCTAAAATGCACAAGTCACCAGGCGTCCTTGTCCATCCCCAATGCCAGTAACAACCAACTTGGCAAACTCAAGTAGGCCCTCCCACTTCTTTAAATACTGTGGTTTCAGGTATGAGATCTCCTATGATCTCAGCCCTACTCATAGTTAATTCTCTCTCCTGTGATCTGTATCTTACTTCCTCCTGCCTCCTCGGGGTCTTCTCTTTCTTATTATGATTATTTCGTTCTGTACTTTCAACCACTCCCTCTCTCCATTCAAACGTGTTCTAACCTTTTCTATCTCAAATACTACTCTTTGTTAACTCCATATCCTCTAGCCATGACTGTTTCTTTCTTCTCATTCAGAGTAGTCTGTTCCTGCTCTGAAAAGCACATTTATTCATCTAGCTAATGAGGTAAACTCTTTTTGCCTTTTAATACAAATAAGTCTGACACCGTAGGTAGTTTCAAAGCACACTGTTTTATTACATAGACATATCAGCAGAGTCATCATACTATGATCCACCTCTAAACCATTGTGTGTGTATATACAAATGTATACAAATATACAAGCCCACATACATACACACTTACGCAGATTTTAAAATTTTCAAGGAAAATCCACTTCTATTCTTTTATGTTTATAATAAATCTATCTCCTTATAGATAGTTTCTAAAAAATCATACCACCACACTAGTTTCACATATTTTTTTTTCTGGTTTAATTTCACACTACTTTTTTCCAAAGAAGAGGCTCATACGACAGCTGTGATGTAGTCACTCAAAAAATTCCAGTTCAGTGTTCAATGTATTGTCAAAATGAATTTTTCAAGCACTTGAACAATGCCTCCTAATATTTCCCACTTATCTCAAAAAGAATCACCACACATACTATTAAATCACTCTAAACTCAGCCCTGAAAACATTGGGTTGAAATAATTACATTTAAAGATATATCTATACTTGGTTAAACATACACTGTGGATTATTCAAATGGTTGTGATGGTTGCATCTCTTTTCAATGCGATGTCAAAGCAGCAATGTATCTACTTGTGTTCTTTATGTGTGATTTTATAAATTAGGCCAAAAGGCGTCAAAATATCTTACTAATGTATTAAAATTCTGTATTGTTCAAACATGTCTACAGACAAGACCCACCAAAAGATAGAGTCGATGGTTATTTTTCAGTACAAA
The DNA here is from genome assembly GCA_963574575.1 of Galagoides demidoff. Classification (NCBI taxonomy): domain Eukaryota; kingdom Metazoa; phylum Chordata; class Mammalia; order Primates; family Galagidae; genus Galagoides; species Galagoides demidoff. The sequence continues at coordinate 21,845 of CAUYQV010082445.1, forward strand.
ACTATATCCTTCCATAAATTCAGTAGGGACACACACACACACACCACACAAAATATCTGCATTGTATAGTTTAAATTTTCATTGACAAAGATCATGCCTTCTTTTGGCATCAAATAAATAATTATGATGTTGCCTCAGTATTTGAGGTTGCATTTAGGGACAACTTCTGTAACCTACTAAATAATGAAATTATCTAAGTGAGTGGGAAGACTTCAAAAACCACACCGAACAATCAAAGGTCAGTTATTTCTGTTTAACTGAGAGTTTTTTTAATGAGACGATTTAAAAGGTTCAATGATGATCATGTTGGTGTAAGATAAAAAGACCTTCAAATTTTCATGAACTCAAACTTTTCTTATTTTGTTCGCCCACTTGAAACCCATGATTTTTAAAAATAAATTATAACGTTCTAATACTGGGTATTAACTATTTTATTAACCAACAATTCAATAAGTAACTGATAAAAATGACTTGAAAAAGTGATTAGCTTTGGTGAAAATAAAAGTATACAATACAACGAAAGTTATGTAATTTGAAAAAATTAAATTTCTTTGTCTTTGGCCAGAGGTTATAGTCTCATAGATATTTCCAAAGACTATGCTGTTTTCTTACTTACAAGTATTGCCATGGGTTGCTATTTTAGCATCCCGTTATGGAAGGGCAGGATTGAATCTAGCTACATACATATAAGCCAATCTTTTCATTTCCTTTCACAGAGAATTCTCTCAAGTTCTTTGGACATAGGCATCCTTATAGGTGAACTGTTATACATTATACCATGTGAATTGTAAAACAAAACCAAACCCCTACATTATAGCAAAGTTAATTAGATCTTCATTTTTGGAGGTGCGTCTGCTTTTTGCATTGTATGCTTGGCCTGCAAGGTGTTTGAAATATCAATATAATCAGAAGTCAGGGTGTCTTTATTGATAAACAGGGCCGTATGTAATTCAGAGTCATGGTTATAAGTTAATCTTAATAATTTCTACAGCATAAATACTATAATCATAATCAAATTTCCAAGGAACTAAATAATCTATCTTTATACTATGCTATTTAGGTGACTCAGCTCTGTAAATATCAGGCACAAAGATATTTACACAAAACAGACCTAAGAGAAGAAAGAAAAATTGGCAAATTTAGTAGAAAGTGAATACATGATTTTGTGGGAGGGAAAAGCCTTCAGCAACTGCCTTCCCATCTCTGTTGGAATCACATCTTGATAATGCCCCCATAGCGTCAGAGTTTCTTTTCCACTACCTATTTACATTCGTGTATGCTATAAATATATGCTGTATACATTTTCTATATTTACAGTATATATACACACACATCATTGTCGGGCTCATTCATGAACATGCAGATCAATCTACATGGTATGATCATAACATGTTTATTTACCTTAAATGACATTCACTGACAACTTTTCACTCTTGTGGAAAAATGCAAAAATATCATCCTGAGTAGTATCCTCTCTCTCTAAAAAGAAAATCTCTTTTTATGTTTTGGTTTACAAAGCAATTATGAAATATATCATTCATTCACAAATTGAAAATAACTACACTGTTTTTGTAACAAGGCATTGCTGAGATTTTGAATTGTGGCATTCTTGAAGCCATCTGTCTTTCAAAACAAAGACATTAGGAAAGTTATTGTTATGTCTTTATATGTGTCCTTTTCGGTTACTCATATGAACGATGTCATTACAAATCTAATACACATGCTAGTGAAATAGTGTAGAATATGAATCTTATTTCTATTTTATTTGTTACTTTTTTTCCTGAAAAGTCTTCTTTAGAACAATCTGGAAAGTCTCTTGAAATTACTGTACTAGAACATTGCTGGAAAGTTTTTTACCCCATAAAAAAGGCTGAAGAAATAAGTGAGGCAAAAGTGGGGAAGAACAATTTTGGTGGATGCTCAGAAGCGAGAAAAGCAAATGCAAGAACTGTCTTCACTTTTTTTTTTTAGTTCTGTTGTATCTCCTTGCCCTGTGAAAATCCTATAACGTGTCCAGCTCTTTCAAACATTGATCATACTCTTCCATTAAATATCAGCTGTGGTCCTCCATTGCTCATGGTGTCTGTCATTTCCTGTTAGGAAAATAACATGGATTAATCACATTTCACTTTCAGAGTACGATATTAATTTGGTTAATGGGTTTGCAAAACAGAAATCTCAAGCCATTGAAAATCTTGCTGAGTTTGAGGGAAGGACAAGGATTGATAGATTGATATTGTTGTTGCATTTGAGGAAATGAAATTTCATGGCATCTTGGGGCACATGAAAATGCTGAAGTGACAGTTCATTAGACCAAAGCCTTCTATCCACAAAACCAGCTCATTCTCTGCCCATTTCCCTGAGTTTCTTCTTTCTTCCCTCAATTCTATTTCAGAAGGAACTCACCTAGAAAGAAGATGGCTAAAGGCCCAAAGTTTTTCAATGCATGGGCTGCTCTGCTGAACATGTCAACAAAGGGCCAATCCATTGGAGGGGTGATCTTTATTTTATAGAGAAATGTGTGGCCTTTTTGCTAATAACTGAAAAAGGCCCACAAGGGTATCATTGCTCATTTCTAAGTATGGATCACTAAAAATGCATAATAGGAATGATAGGTTTTCATGACACTATCCCTCATACAGTAAAAAGAAAAACAGCAAAGTCTCTTAACATGTCTTTAAGACATTAAATACTAAAGAATGAAAAGGGAGAACTATGTAGGAAAGCAATACAAATAAAGAGGTAAAAGATAACACTAGCCTAGAATGTTGCATTTGCTATTATAGGAAATGTATTCAAGAAACGTTTTGAAGCTTTGAATTCATACATGTAGGCTTTACTAAATAGCAAACCCTTGCAAACACAATAAAAGATGATGAGATGGGAGGCCCATTCACATTTATAATCGTTTATGTATCATGTTATAAATAATATGTTGGTAAAGTTATCTAAAAATAGATCATCCCTATCTTTCCATGCTTGAACAAGCCTATTTGCAAAAAGAGCAGTAAAGAATATTTCAAATGGAAACATTTTTTTCAATTATCTCATTCATATTTCTAGTTAGTTTCTCTTTGGAAAATCTGTTTGAGACGTATAGGATGAAAGTCTGCCAGAGATCTACTTGCTGAAAATCTGAAAATACATTAGCGTTATTGGGCTGTGATTATATAGTTAACAAAGCTAATTTGAAGCTTCGGCCAAGACCTTGGTATAAGATAAATAAAAATAATTCCCCCCAAATGCACTTCTATGTTTTTACTTATTCCTCCTGCTGCAAGCAAAAAACAAAACAATTTCCTAATGGGTTCATTAGAAATAAGAATCTTAGGTGCCTTTTCTTCTCCTGATTTGATTTTGCATTTAAAAACCTCTTAAAAACCATTAAAAAGTCTAAATGTGTTAGTTTTTACTGCAGCATTTATAAGAAAAAGCAGGTTTTAAAGATTTTATTAAATAAAATAATTTTCTTAACTGAATTTAATATGGATACAGTAAAATCACTGATAGGAAATAACAGTGAAAATCAGTTTTAAAAGAGGTGTGTCTCTTCAGTGTATTTGCAAACAGGCATGCTTACATTAACAAGACAATTGTACTTTTAATTTGGGCAGGTCCAAATGTAGCTCTTTTTAAATGACATTCTTAAAAAAAAAAAAATTAAATGACATTCTTTCTGCAAATGGGCCATGTTATCTATGTGAATTTCTGCAGTTTCAATTATTCTTTTCAATCAAACCAAGAACTGTTACTTGTTATTTTCAGCAATTTGAAATATAAGAAATAATTTATAAATATACCACATCAGACAATTTTACAAGAAGAAACTTTTCATACAGATTTTTTACTGTATTAGTGTCAAATTTTGGCTATCTGCTCATGCAAATATAGCATGAGGAAGATACACAGTTTGTCTTTATCCAGACCTATCTATTATTAAAAGCAAAACTCTGGTCTGTGAAAGATGATATTGAGTCAAAATCATGATGTAGCAGAGATTAAAAGGAGTCATGAATCATCCAAGCAGAAATGTGTTTGGATGTTTATAGGCAGGCTGAATATTTTAAATACTCAACCAGATTTCAAGCCGCAAGACTCGGCCATGAACTTGAATGTCAGCTCTTCAAAGTAGCTCTTGTGGAAGTGATACTTTGAGGAACAACATCACAGCATCAGTCCAGACTGATCTGTTGTCGCCATGGCTTTCTAAGAAGAGGTAGTGCTCTATGCAGCGACATTACAACAGGTAACTCCCTAGAAATCAGCGTACCTTGTAGGTAACTCTGGTGTCGGGGGCACCACCGGGCAGCTGGGCAAGTCGGTTATTTCAATAGCCCTCAATCTCTAATGTAAATATAACAAGTATACAATAAATATTGCACAAACATATAAACAAAAGACCAAATCACACTAGTATAAAAATAAAGCATAAAAGAGTCACTATCTAAATATAGTACAATGATAACCTACTTTTAACAGCCTATGTCTTTAAGTTATAATTGTTGAAGGGCACACACAGATGTTTAAAATTGCCCTCTTGGGATGAATTACGAACATCTACTCTCCTCATTTCAATGTATATAGACTATACACAAAATGGAAGCACAAACTGCAGAATAATTTTTTTCCTTCAAAATAACTTTATGAAGAAGTGCTGTAGAGACTCTGCTATTCTGTGTTCATGCAATTTTATTCTCATGATTTAAAGCAAAATATAATGTAGTCATTGTCTCGTTTATTTTACAGATAAAGTGTCTTTTTAAAAAGTAGATCCAATAGTAGAAACTAAATTAAGGAATATGTGAACAATTTAGTAAGCAACGCAAACATTTCACTATGTCTGTGAAAGGACCATTGGTCCTTTTATGCAATTAACGTAACTTCCTGTTTGAATGATTTCCATGAAACAATTGTGCCAGGACTATGGTTTATAATACAGGCAAAGCTATCAAAATGTGCATACAGATTAGATGAGAATTAAATGAAGCTTTACATGTCTTGTAATATCTGCTCTGATAGACAAGTCTTTTTGTCACCTTATTAAAAAAAACCCTTATGCTTTGAATCTAATTTACATAATCAAATGCATCTACTTACGAGCACAAGGGATGAACTAGTAAAGGGAATTCATGCAGTTTCTAAAACTGGCATTATTGAGTGGAGGCTGTATTTAGTTTAAGTGCTTCTCCTCAGTATAATTTATAATAATCCATATTTATGTGGTACTCAATATTTTATGAAATGCTGTTTTAGGAACTGTGTTTTTTAATAGAGTGGCTACAAGATTATATTGAAAATAAGTATATCCATGAGTTATAGGAACAAATTTTTTTTTTAAGTTTTCTATTCTTAATCCATTGGGGTCAAACATATAAAATCTCATCTTCAATTGTCATCTAACATTGCAAGTTGATTCACCTAGAGTGGACTACAGTCTTCATCACACAATAGCAGTGAGAGGAAAAGGTACCAACTCACTTTCTCAGCCATTTCGTGAGAGTGGTGCAGAGAGTGCTCCCTTTCTGAGAACATCCTCCTCTGTTCATAGCTGGCGAGTCGACAAGTGAGCCAGGAAGAGAGAGTGCAGCCCCCAATCCCAATGCAAGCAAGAGACATGGAGGCCAGGTGTAGAGGATACAGGGACGAGGTTTTCTTTGTGACTGCCCGAAGGAACTGAAAATTCAGGATGCCGCCAATGAGTCCACAGATACAGCAGGCTGAAAAGAGGATCATCTGATAAAAAAAAGAAAGGGAGTGTTAATGTTGAGGAGCAGAGCTTACCAGAATGGGGCCCCTTCCTGCTGCATGTTAAGGATGGGTAGCCTACGAGGAATGAAGAGAAGGTGCTTTTGGTGCATCACAGAGGACAAAGAGTTGTCCTTGCAGCCAAGTTTCTATTCAATCTGACTCAATGGAGAGAGCATAGACCATAGTATTTTAGAAGTTGATAGCTGACTATGTTACAGCCAAGCATATATTTTATGAAAATCCAAAGCAAACAAAATTTATCTTCTATGTAGATTCAGATTTATTTGATATCTATTGTGTGCTACTATGCTGGGAATTTTAATAGATATTGTCTCAATTAACCTTCCCTGAAATTTTGTGTGAGAGTTATATACATTTTGGAAAAATTTATGGTGATTAGCTAAAACCCAAATTAGGGACTGAAGCCAGACTGAGTGACTCCAAATCTAGTTTTACTGTGTCAATCTTCCCTGTACACCTGAATATCATCTCACTAAATTGTTACTAGTTCCACCTAATTTCAAATCAGAGCTGAGGACATTTAGTCAAATCCTTTTCTTATATTCACTATATATGTATATCTATTTCCCCAACAAGTGGTTTAGGAACTCTGGATGGAGTGGCCCTGCACCTCACAAATCTGTTGTTCTTTCTGTGACACCACAATGAAGACTATACAATAGGTGCTCCAAAATTACTCTTTGATTTTCTTTCTTTCTTTTTTTTTTTTTTTTTGAAGATAGGTAAGATGTGGGTTTGCCTTTTTCTCTTATTGGCTTGATCTGAGTCTCTATTAATCTAGGTAAGGGGGTTTTAGTCAACTTGAATATCATAGGATCCCTGGTAGAACCAAGAACAATGCCTTTCATGTAGTAAATATTCTGTGAGCACTTAATAAACTTAATTGACTATTCCAGTAACCTTAATAATTTTACTTTCTGCATCATTTAAAATTACTTTGTAGCCTTTGAGATACTTTCTTGTCCAATACTAACTTAATTATTCAAACTTATTTACGTTCTTCTCTGGAACGGAGTCTCGAGTCACCTCCCTTGTCTATCAATAGAGCTTGCTCATTCCCACCTCAATGATATTACTCATTTCCTTTTGCTTTTACATTGGACTCCTAGATGGAAAGGCACTAATCAAATCCAAAATTCCTTAGTAAGCCATCCTGGACTTTATTGATCTTCTCCTTTGCTATAATTACCCAGGGAAAGAGCTTCATTACTACTTTAGTATTTAATTTTCCTTTATCGGGTATTGCCTTTTGTTAACAGGTAGTTGAGCACCTAATATTTGTTAGCTGCTGAGCAAGGCAGATTCTGGCATTACAAAGAAAAACTCATAATGATTCATGTATAGCGAAATCTTATGAAAGAGAAAATTTAGTATCTCAACGTGGCACGGTAAATATTAAGAAAGAGGGATAAAAGGGTTGTTCCCCTTGGAGCAGGGAGGAGGGGAGTTTAGGCCAACCAGGGTTTTTAGAGGTTTCCCTGAGAACGCATCATCTTGACTAATTCCCTGGAGTTTCCAGCAGAGGGCACTGGACTTTGATGTATGAAATAGTGCAAGGAAAAGTATCGTGGCCAGAAAGAACTACAAATAGTTCCTCACGTTGCTGCAGCTTAACTCATTATTCCTCACTGTGTCTGTCTCCTGCTTATCACCAGGGCTGAAAACCCAGTGATGAATGAGTTTAGAATCTTCTCATACTTGATTAAATATGATCTGGAAAATCAGTTACCACATAATGAAATTATCCTGTGAAGTGGGAACTTGTGGTTCACAGTTTAAAACAGAATCTAACAGCTATACTCTGTTTTAAATTATAGTTAGATGGCGTGCAGTTTCTTGGGGATGTATTTTGGTGTTTACTTCGAAAATATAGAAAGATTTCATTCTAGCCTTCACCTAATGAATTACTATTGATTGAGAGAGTAAATGACACGTTTAATTTTCTAGCACAGGAAATGCCACATCTTTCCTAATGTTATTCTCATTAATTCTTTAAAGACACGATACTTCATTAACATGTGTTAACAGAACATTCTCACCTAGAAATTAAAATATTAAAATCTGTATCCAAGTTTATAACCACATACTATTTTCATATCTCATCAGGCTGTTAATTCTAGACTGCAGAGATATTTGGAATGAAATTTTTTTTTACAAAATTTGATTTGAGGATAAAGACTGTTGATAGCTAAGTTCCAAAGGCTAATCTCTGATAGCAGGTACATCTTTTACCTGGATGATACTTTCTAAAAAGTTCAGATCTTAGGATTTTTTTTCTTTCATTGCTTGTAGGAGAATTAGAAAGACAGAAAAGTGACACTATTTTTTTTTAAACTCTTTCCTCCTTTTCTATTCCCTTCCTCCTTCTCCCAACCTCCATCCTTCCCTCTTTTCCTCCTTTCTTTCCTTCCTTGCTTCCCTCCTTTCCTTACTCCCTTTTTTTCTTCTCCAAAGGATTTATTCCTACATATCCATAAATAGTCTTGGTAAGAGAAGAGTGTTCAAGGAAGGCCATGTCTAAAGGATAATGGGAGAATCATAGATGCAAATCTCAAGCATCTAAGAAAACCTTTTTTTTTCCCAAACGGGAAAGGAAAAACATTTTTTCCAAGAAAACATTTTTTTCTTTTTCCTTTTATGTGATGTTTAAAAATTACATTTCACATGTCTAAAGCAATGAGAGCTTCATCCTTTCTGTTGCAATACATATTCTCACAAAGAAAGATGTGATTAGAAAAAGTGGTTAAATGAAAATAATTGCAATACTCTCATTGCCTGCCCTACTCACAACATGACCTCCTGTTGGAAAATTCTTTTTACACTCGAAGGCTACTTCCTAGGATCCTCGTATAGCATTAATTTTTCTAATTTGTGAAGGTCTATGACCTTTCCTGTAGTACTTGATAAAACAGACCATGCCTTTCCTTCTTTCTAAAGTTTCATAAAATCCCATGGAGGGCAGTGGGGAATCACACTTCAGAATGCAGTGGTTCTCCAGCCAATGTCAGTGTTAACTGGGATAATGTTCCTTACCCAAGAAACCCACGGCACTACCATAAAACACCTGAAAACACTTACACATGCATTCACAACAATAAAATCAATCTATGAGAATTAATGTAACCATAGCAACACATCTGTCTTGCTGCTTTATAAAATTAGCTATACAGCCAAAGCAAGCCAATAATGCTTAGGCCCAGCTCCATATTTAAACAGTTAAATTCCTCATGAAGTCAAGCTCTATCTCTTTTAGCTCACTGAAGGATTCAGGAAGTCTCTAAATGGAAACGAGAATGGAGCCTGTCACCCAGGGCAGTTCTTAAAGGCTGCCTATTCATGCATTTCAAGCATTTATCAAGCTTTTTTTGGTTGGTAGTGTTTTGTCATGGTCTCTAATAATCTTCATGGTTTTGTTGAAAACTTAAAAACGCCAGGATTTATTTGTCAGTCTCCTTTTTTCCTAAACTAGTAACATTCAGCATGTGAAAGTTGGCTAGTCATCACTTTTGTTTTTGAGTGTTTACATTTGAAACCTCTCAATATACAATACAAATGAGGCACAAACTTACGACAAGTCCTGATTTTTTTTTGGCGCATAATATTCCACAAATGCCACAAAGAAGAAACTGCAAAGGAAAAGAAGAACGATTATTCCATATCCAAAGACAGATGAACCCCTACATTTTAGCTCATAGTTCATTTATGACACAGCTCCAGGGATGGTAGAAAATGTTACATTCCCCATCAGAAGCTGGAGAGAAAAACATCACATTCTAGAAAATAAAGGGTAAAAATGTAATTTCTAATGAAAATTTATTTTTTTGTAAGGTTGATAGAGGTAACCAGGGGATTTAAGCTAAGTTCAAATCAAGTTTAAGTTCAGACAAGATTATGAAGTAAACACATTTTTAGTTTTGTTCCTCTGATTTCCTTTCGATATTGTCTCATCCCTTCCTACAGTTTTTCTCCCTTCTCAGGCATAAAAGTGTTGTGATTTCATCATTCATACTAAGCAATAGAACTCAACAGGTTATTTATACTACAGGAAGAATTAGCAAAAATAAAAAGATAAGGCATCAGACAGGGAGGTGTTTTTCTGGAGAAATAGTTTTTGTAGCTTTCAAACTGGTACATTCTGCCAGAAAAAAGGTACTTGTGGCTATGTATGAAGAACTCAAGAGTATGAAGTGATTGATGGCATGTTTTTTCTTATAAACAAAAACATCAGTAATATATTGTTTGCAAAAGCAGCCACATCAAATCATCTACCAATGCCAAACCATTAGACATTTTGGCTACCACTAATGGTAAATAGTTTAATTTGAATAGAAACATTTAGAGCCATTTGGTAAATTTGCACATACTTCTAATTTGAGCCAAATCATATACCTAAAATAATAAGTTGTTTATTAAGTAACAAGTCTACGAGAGGCCTTCAAGTTTACAAAGAACACTTTGATTTTCAAAGAAAATTTGCTTTCATTTGATTTTTAAAAAAAAAAAAATTTGCTATCATAAGTCAGAACTAATGATATAGCTAGTTTCAACTCATTATGAAAATATTTTTTAAAAGATTATCTGAAATAATATGAAAGGAAGAAGCACCAAGCAAATGTGCTAAAAAATAATGAGCAAGGGTAATTGCTGCAAGGAAACTTTCCCCAAAAAGAAACAAATGATAGCAAGCAGGCAATGGTGCAGAAGAGAGATTAAAGAACGTGGTGTACATGGGACTCTGGAATACAATTTAGATGATTTTTCAAATTAATGGGGGAAGCATCATGATTATTTATTTTATAAATGGAATTAGAACAACTTGTTAATCTTCCCTAACATCACATGCCAAAATTAACATGAAACAGTTTGAGTATTTAAATACATAAAAATTATAACTGTGTTAGGATACAACAAAGTTAAACATTTACATAATTTTAGAAGAGTGGAAAGGAGTTTCTAAAAATAGCCCCAAAGCCATAGACCAAAATAGAAAGTACTTATAAATATTTATAGAAAAAAATTATAATTTTGATAGTCAAAAGTATCACAACGCTCAAAGGCAAAATAAATCGCTTTTGTGATCAGATAAATGGTTAACATACTATAAATAGAGCTAACAAAATATTTTTAGTGCTTGAAAAACATGAGAAGATAGAAACTCAGAACTGCATAAAACCTGAATACTTATATAATTTTCACAGGGCTTAAAGAGGTATTTGGGAGGGACCATTTCTCAGCTCCCAATGTGTGCTAGGTATAGTTGACCATCTTCTTACAGACTTTTTATTGTTGATCTCATGTCATAGCTTTCAAGATCTTCCAATTTGGACAAATTCTGTACCTCAGTGCTTCAAGCTACAGATAGATCAAAGCCCCAGTATGTTCTTATCCTTAAGCTTCCCTGACCAGTTCATTATTCTGCCTGGAAGTTCATTCACGGAGAATTAATTCTGAAAATAATTTGAAAGCTTTTGTGTTCCTTGTGTAGTTTTGTTTTCCTTGAATCTGTTTGAAATCTATAAATATTGTTATTATTTACTTATGGTAAAGTCCATGAGGGGTTCAGGACCATAAACAAAATTTGTCTCACTTCACTTGCATGGAGCTCAGAAGTGGGAATGAAGGGCCTTCGAGAGAGAAGGAAGAGTGGGAGAGGAATCAAGCAGTAATTTCCATGCTCCCTCAGGCCTGGAATGTTAAGTGCTCTCCCATAGTTACTTCTGGTGGTATCCAAAATCACATTGCTTAGAGGAAACCTGTAATCTAAGAAAATAAAAGATACCCATACCAGGAAGTATATGAAATCATGGAATTTCTGAAGAAGATCAATGATGTTGGCTGAAATTTTGTCATCACAGTTTACAGAAACGAAAGAGACCTGATCTTTTATTTCATAGGCTGCCTTTGTTTGCTCCAAGTCGTAGCAAAGGAAGGGATCTTAAAAGATGATTTAGTTTAGCTCTCATGTTTTACATGTGGAGACTTGGGGAACTACAGGTCCGGATGGATTTTGCAACTTGCTCAAGGTTCAAACATCAAGGTCAGAAATAACACATATAGGGCAGCATCTGTAGCTCAGTTATCGTACCGACTACATACACTGAGGCTGGTGGGTTCTAACTCTGCCAGGGCCAGCTAAAACAACAATATGACAACTGCAACAACAACAACAACAACAACAACAATAGCCAGGAGTTGTGGCGGGTGCCAGTAGTCCTAGCTACTTGGGAGGCTAAGGCAAGAGAACCGCTTATGCCCAAGAGTTTAAGGTTGCTGTGAGCTGTGACACCATGGCACTCTACTGAGGGTGACATAGTAAGACTTTGTCTCAAAACAAAACCAAAACGAAAAAAACCCACATATAATTTAAGTCTTTATAAAGTATCTCAATTAATTTGATTATAATAATTTAATGGAAATGCTTTTCTGAAGTATTTTTCAGTTCTAGTACAGTGTGCACTTAACAGCAAATCCAACTAAAATGTCCAGTGAACACCTGCTCACTAACAACTGCCCTCTTTGCACTGGCCATTGTTACTTTCTGATGTGATAAAAATAATTTTAAAAGTCTAATGTACTTTATTTTATAAAGGAATTTGCTATACTATTTCAAAGTATTTTTTTGCTCAATATAACTTATTCAGGGTGCATAACATTCATTCATATTGTGGAAACTATTTAACAAGTAAATAACAAATTAGCTTAAAAAAGTTAAGCTCATAGCTATATGTGTGTGTGTGTGTGTGAAATCTACATAATTTTATGTGAGAATATATAATTTATAGGTTGTTTAAATGTAGGAAGGGTTATTTGCTTTGCTTATACTATGAAACAATGTAAATGTAGAAATCCAACGATAGGGCAACAAGTTCTACACCATGAAAGAAAAATAATCCTCCAAGTGAAATTAATTTGATTCCAATTTAGATTGTATATAATAGATCACTAAAGAAGTGACTCTTTGGGTGAAATGAAGGTATTATGAAAATAGCCAGTTATATTTTGAGTAGATTTTCTTTATGGAAGTTTCTTAGAGATTTCTACTTTTAAGTCAGACAGAAATTGTGGCACCTGTTACAGATCATGGATGGAAGAGGATTTGTAGGGGTGGGTATGAGTTGGGGTGGGGAGTCGCAAAGTTCTGCTCCTTCCTTTAACCTTCATTTTATGAGGCAAAATCTTAAACCTCTGGCAGAAGGGTAGCAAACCCCATCATTTCCAGGACTTATACAAATATATGTGACTGTTAACTGAAGGAACTGTGGAAGAAAAATTTTTTTACACAGGGAGAGAGACAGGAACTCATCTTGGGTCTGATATCCTATGCTTTTTACATAGAGGTCCTCCTGAAGACCAGCCACAGATGCAAGGCTGAGTTTGGCTGTCACCTGAGAAGGAAGGTGCAATGTACTAAAAGATTCCCACTCCTCAAACCGGGGGCACAGGGCCATCCTCAGCTGAGACTGGTCTAGAGCAGTAGATAACCTACTTGATGGCCACTGACCATGAGCATAGTGGGAGAGTAACAAGCGACTGCAATCTTAAGGTGACCAGATTTTAACATTGGTAAAGTGAGACACCATTGACTGGGGGGGGGGGGTTAATTAATTAATAATTTGGTCTATATGGTGGAGCAACAAAAATTTTCATAGAACGCAAAAACAGTATTGTAATATAGATTTTTAAAATTTCAACATAAGTACAATTTACAAATATAATACATTAAAAAAATTATGTATAGGGTGGCACCTGTGGCTCAAAGGAGTAGGGTGTCAGCCCCATATGCTGAAGGTGGCGGGTTGAAATCCAGCCCTGGCCCCCCCCAAAAAAATTATGTATAGTATTATTTTATTCTTTGGCCTACTTCTTATTTGAGTGAATTTTTTTTAGTAGATTGCTGTCGTCGTTTAAAAGGTCATGAAATTTTTCACAAGAATTTGTTAAATTATATTTCACACATAAAATGGCTTTCAAAGTCTCAACACCTAAGTGTGATTTTTCTGATGTCCACACTTTATTTACTGTAGAAAAAACACATTCAGTCGCAGCATTAGTTCCTGGTAAGGACAGCGCGTATCCCACAATTTTTAGTGCATTATTGTATTTGTTTCAAAATGATGAAATATTTCTAAACATTTGTTCTCTATTGTGATTTTTGCTGATGCCCAAGAGTTAACCTTTTCCTTATCAGTATATTTTTTAATAATGATACCTCATAAGTCGTAAGTGTCACTTTCAAGGCCAGCACTAGACTTTTTGCCGCCACTATAAAATATAAATAATACAAGTACTGTCTGCTAAATTCATGAAATAAATAAATAAATGATTTACCTAAATTATCTGAATAGCTGATTTGTTGACCTCACTTGTTTAACTGGCACTAGCATGCAGTACAATGTGTATCATCTGAGAAACAGTTACAAAATGTTTTCATGGTTACCAATGCCAAAAAATGCCATTGATCATTAAGTCAAAACAATGGTGGTCAAATTCTAACAGCAGATCAGCAATGAGAACTTTGATAAGAAGTTCTCGATAATCAGTTCTCAACAATTATTTGTTATTATTAAAGTTTAACATTATAAAATTAAAAATATATATATATATATATAACTCATATCCTGGTGAAATAGCCACATGGCAGTGTCGGGACCAGAATTGCCGCTGAGAGACCACTACACACATGTAAAGACAAAAAGTGTTTTATTTTGCAAGCATATGCCAGGGCCACTCTTCCCTTCATTGTGGCTGGAGAAAGGGCAACCCCCTATTGGGTGTTTTGTCCCTTGGGGCTGCTATTGGCTGAGCTGTTTATGGTTAGGGACCCTCTAGAGAAGGGGGCACTACTTGTTTGTTCCAGACAGTTTGGCTCCTTCTGAGCTAATTGTCCTTGCCTAGAAAGGAGGGAGGGAGCCAGTCTCCTTCTGATACCAATTCTACCTGGGCAATCTTGCCCAGGAGGGAGTAGGGAGTTTACATTAGCCTTTTCATTTCTGAATGAAGTTACATTAACCTCTTCATTCCCAAATGGAGTTACATTAACCTTTTCAGCAGCTGAAAACCATATATTCCCTTCCCATTCTCCTGCCATTCCCTAGCTTGTTGTGCATTCTTTCCAAAAAATCGGGACTTTTTTAAAACACCGTGGGATGCAGGACAAATTGTTAAAAAGTGGGATTGTCCCACCAAAAGCAGGATGTCTGGTCACCTTAAGCAATCTAGCAATGTGGAAGAGGTGAGGGGTGGGAGAAGACCCCTCTGTAATGAAGGTGAGCAGGAACTCAAGCTGAGGGTGGGGTATTAACACTGAGAAAAATCTTCCAGCACCTCAGCTCCTGCCCAGAGCATCAGGCAACCCCCACCTAGCACTAATGTAATGTGAAAATTATGGTGGACCACAGATAATCTTGGGGATGTAGTATCAAAAACACAAAGCAGCAACCACAAAACTTACTTACTTACTAGAATGACTCTACCTATCACACTAGTGACTTAAAAGAAGTTATCAAGATAAAATATTTACAACATTCTGAAGGCAAGAAAAAAAGAAAATCTTGCACTTTGATCTGTATACCCAGACAGATTCTCTCATTCAACCAAGGGATTGTAAGAAAGACACATTCATTTGGCCAAGGGCCAAAGGACTGAATTAGGGCCTTCGGAAGACATCCATGTTCTAATCATCAGAATCTGTGACTATTACCTTACATGGAGAAAAGAAAGGCTTTGCAAAGATTAAAAGTCTTGAGGCAGGGAGATTATTGTGGATTATCAAGAAATGCCCTAACTGTGATCACAATGGTCCTATAAGAGAGGCAAAGTCAAAAGAGACAGAAGGCTGTGTGTTGACAGAAACAAAGGGTGGAGAGAAGAGATTTGAAGATGCTACACTACTGGCTTTGCAAAAGAGCACGGGAGCCCTGAAACCAGGGATGTAGGTGGCCCCTGTAAGCCAGAGAGAACTATGAAATTGCTTCTTCCAGGAACCTGCAGGAGGAAGATGTCCCTGATGACCCACTTTAGACTTCAGGCATATAGAACTGTGAGGAAATAAATTTGTTTTCTTTTTTTTTAAGCCACTAAGGTTTTGGTACTTTGTTACAGAAGCAATAGGAAATGCATATAGGTTATAAAACATTATTACACGTGAAACTACAAAAAAATTACTAGAAGCTATTCATCAGAACCACAGCTAGAAGAAGATACGGGATAAGAAAGGGATGTAATATCAAAAGCACAAAACAAAACAGTAAATCCTTTATGTGGAAAAATATAGGTTGATCACATAAATGTCTGTTTACAGTGAATATCCCAGGTGATTTTAACATGAGATACAGGGTGTTGTGAGTTAAAAACATGTAAGTAAAATGTTCTAAGATTCTTGTATATTTTAGCAGAATAGTTGAGATATTAACTAGCTCTAGATATTGAAAGAAAAGGAGAGCTTTAAATTGTGGGCTAAATTATAGACGTAAGACCAGAAAAACAAATTAAAAAGAAAAATACAAAAACAACATAGAGTCAGCAAACAGATGTGCACATATCGAAAAGTTAAAAAATAAAAGAAAATAACGTGGAACTGTGTAGTACGTAGTGTAAATAATTCTAATAAGGCGAGCAGTCAATTACATGTGAATGAATTCAGGATAGAAGAAAGAGATAGAAAAGAGAGACCAAGAAAGGCCTTTATTAAAAGTTCTCCATAATGAATAAAAACCTTTCCTTTGTTTATTGGTTTGTTCTCTTTTCCTTTCACTTTCTCTCTCTCTCAGCACTGACTTACGTCCTAGCTAATGAGTTCTTTTTTTAATATTCTTTTCTGTACAAAAAAGTTTATTTTGAGAAAGACTGGCTGAGACTAAAAAAGCTTAATGTAGCATCTCCCAGTTCGAGTTGTCGAACGAACAATTTTAGAACCATGATTATTGTGGAAGCAGACACACACGTAAGTTTATCAAATTGAAAGCCTTGTGGTTCCATCATTTGGCCAGAAGAACAGGCAGATTTAACTGACAGAATTATAAAAGATGATACATAGATCTTGCTTTCAGATAACTAATTAATAAACTTCCTCACACATAATTTAATGCCTTCAGATGAAATGATTTTACCAAAAATCTCTAGCCATTATGGAAGACATGCTCATTAGAATGGAGAAGCAGGACTACTTTTTTTTTTTTTGCCTTTCCCTCAAGATAATGGCTGGGCCACAAACTACATTTAATAATTTGATAACCTTTAATGATTTATACAACTTCATCAAATTTGGTTTCTTAAAAATGTATTAAAAAACTATCAGGAAATGTTAAACACAAACAATATTCAATATTAAAGAATTAATTAGGAAGAATCTAGCTCTGATAAAATAATCCTATAACTGGATTAAAAGTTGTATGACTTGGGTGGTGCCTGTGGCTCAAAGGAGTAGGGCGCTGGCCCCATATGCTGGAGGTGCTGGGTTCAAACCCAGCCCTGGCCAAAAACTGCAAAAAAAAAAAAAAAAGTTGTATGACTTGTGCTACTACTAGTTCTTAAATATTTTCACGATATTTTAATCCCCTTTCAGTTAAGGAATGATAGAGTCCTCTAAAGGATTATTTTATAGTTTAGGAGACAAAATGCACTCAAAGTGCAGTTTGCATGTTTTCTGATAGTGGGCTGTTGTTTTTGTATTTTTCTTCATGATAACACATAAACTGGCTAGACCTGTAAGAATGCCTCCTCTGTCGGGGGCTTCTCAGGGACTCCACAGTCCTAGGGATTCCTGTACAAATTATCTCTATAAAATGGGGAAAGTTTATCAAGTTGGAAAACCTTGTTGTTGGAAGGCAGTGCTTGTAAACTTGAGTGTATATTCACTTAACAAAATTATTGATACCTTAACTAATTAAAAATTAGAACCTTCAAGGTAAGACTCAAGCATGAGTATTTTAAAATTTTCCCAGGTGATTCCAGCACAGAGTCAAGGTACAGAAACACTTGCCTAATAGATACATTCAGGGTGTTTGCCAGTGCTTTAGCTGCAGACCTCCTCATTTGGGGCATTTCATGGAAGCCCTGAAGTTCACCTAATTACTCTCAGTGAGGTAAGGACAAACATAAGCAGAAATAGAGTCCTCCTCAAGGAGGGGGGGGCACAAAGCCCATGTTTATAACACAAGGCAATGAGTGAGAGTTGTTCCGTCTCTACTGGCTCCTAGAAATAAAGACCACCATTATTTTATCCTTCTCTAATTTATTCCACTGAGCGCCGTTTATCATTGCTAATAGATGTTTTTCCCTAAGCACCTAATTTTCCTAACCTTTCCTCAAATGTTCTGTTTTGCTTTAGTTAACTAGACCTTGATTCAGGCAGGATACAATATTATGTGGCTAGAACCAGACTAATTTTGTCACAAGAATTCAGAAAATAGGCATAAGAAAGATACCCACACAAATACTCATCATTGCAGAAAAATATTAAAAGGAAAGAAATTGAAATTAAAGAAAATCAACAATAAGAGAAAAAACTGAATTACAGTACGGGCAAAGTTTTGAACAGATAATTAAGTGAAGAAGATATATAGGTTGAAAAAAAACATGAAAAGAAAGTCAAGATTATTTGTCCCTAACAAATTACAAATCTAATATAAATAATGAAATTCCAATGCACACCTATTAGTATGGCTAAAATTAAAAGAAAAAAAAACTGATGACACCAATTGCTGGTGATATGGGGCAACAGGAATTTTCGTTTGTTGCATACAACAATGGAAAATGGCATTGCCACTTTGGAAAACAGCATGGCAGTTTCCCCCAAAGTTAAATATCGTCTTCTCCTGTGATCCAACAATTGTGCTTTTAGGTATTTATTCAACTAATTTTCAATGTTATACAGCTTTATCCATCTTTGGCAAAAACTGAAAGCTATGAAAATGTCCTTTACTAGGTCGATAGGTACATCCATAAAATGCAATACTACTTAGTAATAAAAAAAATGAGAGGTCTACATATTCAAAGTCATGGATACAATTTAAATGCATATTGCTAAACGAAAAAAGCCAGTCGGAAGGCTGCAGACTGTATCGTTCCAATTGTTAACATACGTATAACACTCTGAGAAGAGTAAACAGTAGAGACAATAAAAGAAGGAGTAGCTGCCAGGGTCTGAGAGGAGGTAGAGGGCTTGAATACGAAAAAAATGGGGGCTATTTTGAAGGTAGCGAGACTACTCAGTATGATATTGTAATTGTGGATACATGATCCTCTGCCTTTGACAAAGCACATAGAACTTAATAGCACAAAAATCCTTAGTGCAAGAAAACATTTTTAACATTTTAAGAATACTTAGGGAGTGAGAGCAATTTAATTCCAGAATGGAATGCAGTATGTAATCATACAATATGTCTTCAGTAAAATATAGAAGATGCTTTTACTGAAGGAGGTCAGGGGGAAGCTTCTGAACTGAAATACTTTGAAAATAAGTGGGATTCATAAAACTAAAGGCATGAATAAGAAAAAGACAACTAGGCACCAGTACTATACTCTGTCTGACAAAATTATTTCCTATGGGGTTAGAATCACAATTCTGATAGTACTATATATGTATACTGAAAGTGAATGATGAGGTGAATGCATAGTGGAAGCCAGATGTCTTATTGTTGTAGTGGGAGGTTAAAGACAAGCAAGGAGAAGAGGCCAGAATGATTCATATGGTAAGGAATTAGAGTTACAGATACATTAGTATTAAGCAATCTTCAGCTTAATATAGATATCAATGGCTATATATAGACATATTTATACAAATGTCTACATACTTATTAGTATACATTCATATATTTCCTTGTCTTATTAGCTCACAGGGCCTAGCCAAAAATAATATCTCAGTTTAATGAGCACACATATCACCCAAATCTCAGTTTCCATGCAAGGAACCACGGGAATCCTGCATCTTTTGAAAAATGGCCAGTTCTTGGAAAGGAAGCACATGAGATAAGCTTGAAGCATATGAAAAAAAACAAAAGCAAAAAAACCCCTTCATTGATTGAGGTTCTCCAAGGAATAAAGGAGCCGAGTGAAATAGCTTCCAGTGACCGAAGCTACAACAATTTGCACAATAAAATAAAGAAAGTAGTATTGGACTATGACCAAATGAAAATAATAAATGTTGATGGGGCTCTAATGACAAAAGTAAATAATTGAATGAATCAATAAATGTGGAGAAGAGAAAACTCTCCTGTGCAGAAGAAAATCTAAATTATTTACGTAAATAGTACTTTGCTCTCACGGAGGTGGAACTTAAATTTCTATCCCTTTAGTATGGACCACTTATAAATGATTTCCTAACAAAGAATCTCATATGAAAAAGGGAAAAAGAGTCACTTTAGGATGGAAAGACCAAAGCAAACTACCTCAGTCAGGTGACCAAGGTCAAGACTAACAGTGTTGAATCGTGTTGATAGTGTGTATCCTTCAAAGAACGTGATGAAAATGACAAGGATGCCTATTACCACCACTGTAAATGTTGGAATGGACCCATTAGACAATGCAGTTAAACAATAGATATTAAACATTTTCAAATTGGAAAGATGGAGGTGAAACTATCATTCACTCTTTGCAGACAGTAAGGTCAATACATGAAATTCTCAATAGAATCAACTCCAACAATTACCACAAACTAAAGATAATTTAGAAAGGTAACAAGGCACAGATTAATATATGAAAATTACTCTTATTTTTGTATACAAATAACATCCCATTACAAGCTATAATGGAAAAAAATATAGAGTGAATAAAGTTAAAAAAAGAGTGAATAAAGTTAAAAAAATAAATTTTGTGAAAGTATAGATCAATGAGGAGAAAACTTAAACACATTAATGAAGAATACTAGAGTAGACGTGCACAAATCAAAAAAGTATAATATGAAATTCAGTATATACAATTGAACTTCTGTAGGTTGACCACTCAAGGGATTATAACAAACTGGTCAAAATAGGGAGGTGGTCAGCCTAAGGAACTAGGCCTGCTGTACTGACAGATGTGTGGTGCAGGTCCAGTCTGTGAAGATAAGGTCATCTTTAAGAGGTGATTGATGTAGGAAGTGGGTGAGGTAGGGAGGATTCCCCTGCAATAAAATGGCATCTCTAAGAAGTTATGAAAAAATAGACCCACAAATGCTATTTGGATATCTCTCTGGGAAAAAAGACCATGAAATTTGATTTACATTTTCTATCCAATATTAGATTAATAATCCTAATTGACTAAAATTTTAATTTAAAAAATAAAACCACAAAACCCTATGAGAAAATATGATTTTTATTACTTAGAAATCGCAACACCATGACTAATAATGTATAAAATTAAAGACTGATTAATTCAAAAACTAAAAACAAGAAAAAAAAGTCTTGTGTAGCAAAAAGTTACCATAAGGAAGTTCAAAATATCAATCGGGGGGAAATATTTGCATCTGTAAACAAAAGATTATTTCCTTATTGTAAGACAAACTTCTAAAAACTAATAACGAAAAGATAAATGATCCAATAGAAATAAAGGTGAAGGATCTGAGCCGATACTTCCCTGAAATACAAATGAATCTAAACGTGAATAAATTCAGCCTCATCTGTAATGACAGGAATTCAATTTCAAACAATTAAATAGTTCAGATGTGTTTTTTCAACTATCAGATTTCCAGAAATCCTTTGATCCTGTTTGATAAGGTCTGATGATCTTGGCAAGGACATAGAGAACCAGTCACACATTCCTCGTAGAAAGATAAATTGATAAAACGTCTACTGAGAGGAATTTGGTGACAACCCTATGTGCATGTACATATACAGATATGTCCTTTGCCTCAGCAATCCCAGAGATGAGAATTTACCTGACACATGTAGGCCCAAGTAAGCAAACTGATTTGTGTGCCGAATTCTTTATTTTAGCATTATTAGTAACAACCCCAGAGAAGTAAGCCCCAATGTCAGGCTGAAGAGAACTGGCTAAATTCAATGGGATTCTCCACACTTGTTAAAAATACATCAGAAAGGTAACTATACATTGATATGGAGATTTCTCCAACATACATGGTTAAGTGTAAAAAAAGAAAGGTTTAAAATTGTGTGAATAATATATCATTTTGCTCGTATACAAAGTAAGTGTGGTAACACACATAAAAACAAAAGACTGTGATTACCTGGGAGGAGGAGCAACGGAAACCTGATGAAGGAGGGTTTTCACTTAACATCTCTGGATTTATTTATTTTTGAGCCATATGCACGGTGTACCTATTCAAAGATTTAATACATAGACTCCTATTTGCACAAGGCAAAATTCTCCTTAAGTATTAGGAAAAAAAATAGCACATCGTGATCCATCCTGGCTAGTGAAAGACTCAAAACCAAGTTCCCTGTGGATATATTAAGAATACTAACAAAAATCTCTAAACTGTACATTTTCAGAATGTATATTTGGAAAAGGGGAGTGGCAGCCCAATCACAAGGCTAAGGCCATTGCCTGGCCTGCCTGCGCACAGTACTGGTTTTGCAGGTTGAATTGAATTGAATTTAGAACCTGCTAGGGTCAGACCTTCGATGACAGGCTTCATTTATTTCAAGAAGAACTGTACTTAGTTATTGAAATAAATGAAGCCTATCATGAAAAATTGAGGTTGAAGGGTAAGCATGGTTTTCCTTCTCAGGTAAATAGAACAGAACATAAATCACTACATTTTAAAGTAGATGCAGCTTCACCTTCAACGGCTGCCATATTTTGTCTTTATTTGCAAAGGATTTTACAGTTCCACACCTATGTCCTAATAGCTGAAATAAAGTTTTTGTTTTGCAAAACATTCTCATAGTCTCTCAACCTTCCAGAGGAAAACAAAAATCAGTGAGAAAAAAGGGTAGTTTGCTGCATGATGGGGAAGTTCTTGAAGACAAGAAATTATGGAGCAAAGAAACTGTACAGAACCTCATACAGACCTCCATAGATAAAAGTGGGACATGATGTGTTATTTCATTTGTCATGATTGGCATTGTTAGGGGGACAGATCATCTACTTGTTATTATCCAACTTCTGTAACTACCATGGCAAAGCTGGGCTGTCTCAATAAGATTTCTAGATGGCATAATGGAACCTCAAACTGAATGAATGGATGAATTAGTAGATGGAAGGACGAGTGCATTTATAGTATGTGTCAGGAGGATCAAAAATTAATCAATTCCAGCCAATTCTAAGACTGGTAACTGGGTGCAATTAATCTTTTCATTGAATAAATCCAGTTAATTTCAATATTTGGAAACACACATGATAGATTAGTTCCCTTCTAAATGGTAGCTTTTGACAATAATATGGATGGTGTTGATCTTTTTAGTGTCATAGTCATAACTTTTTGAGTTTCAGAAGGTTCTTAGTCTTCAGATGCTTTTGAGATATCACGACAAGTAGAGTTTTGTACATGAACATCAATGAAAAAGATAGTAGCTTGCCTCGAGTGATGATTAACAGATTTTTATTTAGAAGTGAAAAGTCATCTCTGAAACTAGAAAACACTATTCTTTTTTTTTTTACACTGAAAAAAACCTGTTTTTTAATGAGAAACAAATCTAAGGTTAAGACAGATAAACTAATTAAAAAAATTTTCCTACATAGAAAAAGTTTTGACCCAGGACATACAGGTAAAGGAAACAGCAAACCCCTATGTCCAAAGCCTAGGAAAGGAAGGGAAAATGGTGTGGGGAGAGTGTTTCATCATACCCATGGATAAAAAGGGCATCACCTTGTCTCATTCAAAGCCACATCTAAAGAGAATATACAAAGACATTGGAATCAAATTTCTTAACTAAAAACTTGAATGACACCGTAGCAACGTAAGCGCCTCACTATATCCTATTATTCTAAATAAACCAAAGAAAATGTGAGTCATGCTTTATTCATCCTAAAATATAAGCATTCTTTCATTACAAAACTTCTTTTGAAAAATTGCTTGGGTATAATGATTAGCAAGCTTTACTCTAGAGGTATATATTAACCAGTGCGATGTAAACATGCCTAATTCTATATGAAATCAGCACATTGTACCCCATAAATGCATTAACATATACATGATCTAAGTGTTTATGATTTAACTAAAAAAATAAAAATAAATAAAAATGCATTCAGACTTGATCTCTTGTTTACACAAGGATTTTGGGATCTATGTATATCTTATGATAGTTGAAAGCTCTGTGGGTATCAGTTAATCATCTCAGTTTTTCTTGCAGGTACAAGGCTACATTTTCCTCCTGGGAAGACTGAGAAAATCTTGTCCCAGTTTCTTTGTTTTACAGGGCTATCATTCCATCTGATGAGTTCCTGCTTTGTAAATTTTGTAAGCTGTGTTCTTAATTATTGAGTCAGAAAATGGTTTGGGATGTTCCCTATGCGTATATATTCCAATAGTTAATTCACTTTCTCTCAGAGCACCCCGTTTGGCTTCAGAATAGACACAGGATAGCTTTCCCCCTTTGGTGGAACAAGAAGATGGAGAGTGTCTCAGCACCATCAGCTGAATGCCATTACATCCTATGAACAGCTTCACTGCTCAATCCCCTCTCTATCCTTGGTGCTGACACCATCCTAACACCATTTAGAAATTTGCCTCTGAAAGAAATCCAGGTAGTTTTCATGCCAGCAAGGTCAAGTAATTTTAGAACAATCAAAAGATATCAGAAAGGCCAACAGGGCATTAAATATATCAGAATACATTTTAAAAAATAGAATCAATTGCTTTGTTACTTTATGATTTTTTTTTTTTAAAGGTACTATACCTCATAAGCTATGCCTGTCAAAAAGCACCTCACTTTCTGATTATGAGCAATGGCCTGTCTTAGATGGACTATGACTTAAAACAAGACTGTTGCCATTTCTGGGTGCATCCTCGGGGGAGAAAGAGAATGTTCTCACAGGGAGAATAGGTCCCCCTAAGAGGGCTTCATCCAACCCTAGGGTTTATGTCACATGTTCATGATAATCTCAACCTTACATACCCAGCTTAAAATCCTTTAGTAAGCAATAATCCCTTTGGAATTTGTGTCCATCAGGTTTTGAGCATAAAATTTTCCCCAACAATCTTAAGATTTAAGGAGAAGCTTCCCATGCTGCCTGCCGTTATTTTCTCCAGGTGATCTTTGAGAATCCTCTTTTGGTTTCCTACCATTTGGACACACTTTAGCCCAAATGACCTGAATCGAAAGTATTGACAAGAATTTTTCAAAGAATGACTTCCACAGGCCATTTTTATCAGAATGACCTGGAGGTATTTGTTAGAAATGCAGATTCCTGTAAAAATCCTGGAGGGATCAGCAATGGATGTCCAATATTAGAGTTCCCCCCCCCCCGCCCCGCCAACTCCCTGGGCTTACACATAGTGTGATGTATCAACATTATTCTTTATCCTGAACATTTTAAACTTTCATAGAGAACATTTCTCTCTTTATTCTAGAATGTAAAGCCTGCTGCCAGAAGTA
Organism: Galagoides demidoff; assembly: GCA_963574575.1. Lineage (NCBI taxonomy): Eukaryota > Metazoa > Chordata > Mammalia > Primates > Galagidae > Galagoides > Galagoides demidoff. The sequence continues at coordinate 47,089 of CAUYQV010082445.1, forward strand.
CTCTAGCACAAGTAAGTGTCTTGTTTATACCTAATTCCATCAACCACAGGGAGAGGAAGTTAATGTTTTCTCTCCATCTTGTAGATATCTGATGCCTTTGCACAGCAAGTTTTCTGTGGTTTATCTTTGATGCACTCATTTCCCCCGTGAAGGACCTGGTGGTATGTTTGGGGTGTTAAGCTCTTTTTAGTTTAATTTCCTCTGTTTCCCATGATGGTGAATCATTTCTGGCAGGCAGAACACCTGGACTGAAGGGACGAGGAGGCTCTCATTATTCCAGATGCAGCCCCTAAGGAAGGAGAGAATGGCTTCTTCAAGGGGTATTAACAAAAGTGGAAGTTTTCTTGCCCCACTTATTCTATTTTTCTCTGTCTCCCTTTCTCTTTTAAGAGATCCTGAAACAGTGATTAGAGGCGTGTGAAATAAACACAAGGAAGAATTTTACTTTCACTCTGTGGGTAGCATTATAGTGTATATTACTTAACCCCTCTCTCTCTGCTTCCAACAATCGCATGACACATACCTTGGACCTGGTATAACATTACAATTTTCTTTCTGAAGGTATTTTTGCCAGAGCCTATCAATACACAAGGTATATTGCGAACTCCTCAATATACATGGTATATTGACGTATTGCAAACTCCATGGGAAACCAGCAAGTTGCAAAGAACTATTCATAATTCACGTGAAAATTCCTGAGGGGGGATTGTTTTCATTCTATCTACCGATTTTGTTAGTTTCACAATGATTTTAAAGGAAAACCAACAAGCATTATATCTTTCCAATAGCTGGTTCAATTTGATTGCCACAGATCCCTAAAACCTCAATGAGGCAAATTAGGGATATTTGTAAATCAAATCTCAAAAGGAAATATTGGAAAATTACAAAACTGAAAAGTGATTATAAATTTCTCATTGCCTCAAAAAATCTAAACCAAGATCTGACTAGAATGTGAATCAGGCTGTTAAAACTAGCAGATGCTGAGAAATGAATCTGGAGAGTGAGGTTTTTAAGGACTAGATTCTGCAAGAAATTGTAATTGACATACAATAACAGTCCAGGTGATTTATGAATTTGAAGCTAATAACAGAGCCAGGAAGGATGTTGGGTTTCTGAATTGTTTAAGAATAGCTGTGAATGGTGGTTTCCGAGCCCCATTGATCTATGTTATTAATGTAATAGCTTTCAGCTTTCTCTGGACAAAGACGCTCATCGTAAAATGACTTTAAACTCTCTTTCTAACCTTACATTGGTGCATTTATTTGTTACTCAACTGTTTTATTAGGCCTTGCAGTTGCACAGGGGAATTAGCACTTGTGTATCTTTGTAGTATTACCAGTGGACATGACTATGAATAAAAAGTAACATCCTCTCCACAGGGCCAGCCAACAGGTGCTGCCTGTTAAAGAAGAGATTGAGCTTGACAGATTTTCTATTTGCTGGAATGCAGGTGTGCTTTTACTGAAAATCCCACAAAGGTTGCAGAAAGAAATAATACTGTACCAAAAACAAATAATTTAAGAGTATAAAATACACTTGAGTTATAGACTTTGGAGAAAATATTAAAATGCTTCACTCTCCATCAATATCCTACAGCATAACAATGATTGGTCTTACTGGAAGAAAAGTACAAGCTATTTTGGCAGATGAACCTTTACCCTTATCATCCATTTCCTTTATTTTTATTCCTGTTACAGGACCCCAAATGAAAACGGTTTGCAGTATTCTGTGGGAATAAATTCACAAATTTCCATGGTTTACTTCAAAAAAAATTGGCAAAATTTACTGTCTTGTAAATTGGCAAAAACCTCTTGTTTCTCTCTCCCACTATTTCTGAAAAAACTGGAAATGCACACACACTCTGAAATGTTTCTATTTTATGTGTAAAGAAATTAAGAAGCAAAAAAAATTAGTAAACCACTGTCAGAATTTCATTGAAAACTAAAGCTTGGGATTCATAAGCCATTGCTTTATATATCCTATACAGCTATACAGACCTTCCTCAGTATCTGGGGGGTTGAGGGAGGAGTAGTTCTAGGACAGCCTGGGATACCAAAATCTGAGGACGCAAAAGTTCCTTACATAGAAAGACCTAGTACTTGCATATAATATACATAAATCTTTCCATATTCTTTAAATCATCTCTAAATTACTTATAATACATAGTACATAGTATATTCTATATAAACTGATATTAAACTTTATTGGTTTTTTCTAAGGTATGTTTTTATTATATTGTTATTTTTATGGCATTTTTCTGAATATTTTTGGTCTGTGGCTGGTTGAATTCGCTCGTGGGGAACCTGTGATAAGGAGGGCCAGCTGTAGTTCATTCATTAGCTCTAACTATATCAGGAACACGTTGTCAAAATATTCTTTTTAATATATAAACCATAAAATGTTCTCAGATAAAATATTTGAAGAAACTCTCTGGTGGGAAAGCATGCCTTTCACCTTAGTTTTGACGTTCCCCTAGAGATTCTTTTTCCTCCTTTTTCTTACAATAATTATCAGACTCAGGCTTCCTGTTACATCACTTGCCTAGTTGGGGTTAAACTCTCACTTAGATAAAATAAGTCCTTTTCCACTTACCTCTAAAAGCAACTAAAATAAGTCGATATTTTCAAAGAAAAATGACCAGAAAACAAAGGGGTACAAGAGGGAAGTCAATGAACAAACTTTAGAGTGAGTCTCCTTCCTGCTGCCCAGTTCATCTACCACGCAGGCCCTGCTCCTACATCCTGTGCAATGGACCTCTACCATGGATCCAGATAGGGGATCAGACCTTGGGAGACAAAGGACAGAGTCCACCTCTGTGGCTATCTGCTCCCAATTGAAAGTACCCATTGCTATATTCTGTGGGTTAATAAAAACATTATGCTTTTGCATTTCATCTGATTTCCATCCAGATTTTTAAAAACGCAACTAGAGGATCTCTCTATTTTATTTATTTTAAAGTGCTAAGGTCATCAAAATATTTGATTGCTGAGGAAAAAGCTGTACAGAACCAGGATGTTTTGTGCTGTAGGCTGTGTCTGGTGCAACCCAAAATTCTGTTCTTTGGCCTATCTGGGAACTGGGGTAGACTAAAATATTGCCTATTATTTCTGAATCTAAATTCTAGATTCAAGAACACTAGAGGAGAGTTATATAGAGGCAGTTTTAAGTCATTATCTGAAAATAAATTTCCAAAATTTTGTTTTGATAAATAGACCTGTCCACAGCTTGAGCTTCTTACATAACACAAATAAAATCCCTATAACAGGAAGTGGTTGGGGAGTGGGTGCATTGCCACCTTTTAGGGGTGCAGAAGATGAGGTTGGTACAGTTCTGACAAGGGGTTGAATCCTATGAAAGTAGAATCCTATGAAATACACTGATATTCTATTTGATAATATTTGGTACAGTTCTCACAAGGGGTTGAATTTGGTACAGTTCTGACAAGGGGTTGAATCCTATGAAAGTAGAATCCTATGAAATACACTGATATTCTATTTGATAATAATTTATCCCATGGCTAGATGCTGAATTTCCAAAGAATTGGAGTTCAGTGACATACATTGTAATTAATATCTAATAAAACAGAAGACATTTTAGACTCTGTCAGTGTCTTGGGCTGTTTCCAGTTATGAGCATGTGAAAAAGTCACAACAGAAATGCATGAATGTTTTGTTTAATTGAGACGACTGACTGTACAGCATGTCAGATAACAGTTTACTCTACCATTAGAAGCAACCTCCCTATTTTTATCTTTATTTTCATTTCAGATTAATAATAGATGACTCTTGATGGTTACTATGATATACAGTTTTAGTTGGCATCCACATATGGATTTTATATTTTAAGCACTTTGCAAAATCATTCATTGATTCATGCTCTTTATAACGTTCTGTGAGTTAGGGGAGCTGAAAAGGGGCTTGGTTGTCTTCTCAGAATCTCAGCAAGAAGGAGCTGCTGCTACTGCCTGATTTAAATTTAGAAGTTAATGGATTTTTCATTCCTGTCTTCTCACTGTGGCTCTCTTTTTGGAGCCAGGGAACAATAGACCATCACTATCTGGTTGTTGCAGGGATTTTTACCTTCCTAGCTTGTATCTCCTGAGGGTTGTGTTGAATTATAATAGTCATAATTATAATGACGCTAAATATTTTTTAGGTTTTGGAAGGAAGGGGTAGTATACAGTCAAAACAATAAAAAAGAATGGGCTAACACTTACAGAGCACTTGCTAAATACCAGGCTCTGGGCAAAAGCATTTTTCACACATCATCTAAACTTATTTCTATATTTCAGCAAAGAAAACTGATCCTCAGATAATATTTTTCCATATTATACAGCAAGTGAGTGGTAGAGCTGGTGTTTGGCCTTATAACTCTAGAGGATGAACTAATTTGTAATTTGCCCATCATAATTTTACTCCAACTCTTTGAGTGTTCATTCAGTTATATTTCCTTCTTTCTGAATTAGAGGAAGCTCCTAACACAGAGATTGAAATAAGCCCTAAACTTGATGTATTTACAGGAGAATATTTTGGTAGCGTGGATAGGGACCAAAGACAACCGGCCATGTAATGAAGATCAGATCCCGAGGCTGTGAGACAGAATGGGATAAATTTAGGTGCATGGTGTGATGAGGGAGCTTTTCTCCCCAAAGGCTTTTGGAGTCTGTTCTCTGAAGTGTTTTCCTACCACTTGGTGGCAGTAGCTACCAATTAATTTGTAGTAATTTCTAATTTACAACTAAAGAAGCAGTTGGTCTTTACCTTTAGTTGGGACTGATTTTTTAAAAAGGAATTCTCCCTTCAATTAATTAATCTTTTTAAATGTAATACGCTTATTGCTAGTGTTTTTCTCCCATGTATATTTATTGTTGTGGTTGTCTTGGGCATCCCTCAGCTCTTCCTCTCTAACTTTCCCAAGTTAGGATACTTGGATTTCCCTTTACAATAGAAAGCATAGCTAATGGCACTAGAAAATATTCTTCATTCAACCTTATAGATTTAGAGATGTTTAATGTGGATAAACAAAACACAGAGTGACGACAGAGCTTGGAAAGAATGAATGCTTATCGGTATTGGAAGGAAACTTAAAACGATTGAGCATTAACTCATTACTATGGGTTTGCAAAAATCAAGGAACTAACTTCAAGTATATTATCTCAACTCACACAACCAGTCCATTTTCAACAGCAAGAAACAGGTTCTGAGATGGTGAAGTGAGCTTGTCAAAGATATGCTTGGAGAGTGTACATAGCCAATAAATGGTAGAAGGAAGATTCAGATGCAGAAGTGCCTGACCCAAGCCATATACATGTTCAACTATCTTGTGCAGCCTCTCTGATGATGGTATTACTGTGTCTAAGGGAATATACAGTAATAAAGACTTCTAATTTTCAAGCTCAAAGGGAATATCAAAATTCTAAGAATGCTCAATTCTCCAATATGGAGATAAAGAGAAGAGATGAGTTTATAGTGATAAAGATACTTTTTGTTTAGCTTTAAGGGTAGGTGAAAAGCTAAAATGGTCCACTAAAATGAGCTAAGACAGAATCTTTTCTAGGAGGTATAGAAAATATCTAAAATAATTATACGGAATTATCTGAAGGCAGAGGACTAAAGAATTACTAAAATTTCTTTTAAAATTTTTGTTTTCTTAAAACCACAATATTGTTAGGCAATAGTAAAATTCTAAGAATATGTTTAACAAAATGACAGAATGTAAATGTGTGCCCATTTTGTTCTTATATTGCAAAGCTCATTGTGAATCAATGTAAACAGTGATTATCTCCAAGTGGTGGGATTATGGACAATTTCAGTGAATTTCACTTTTGCACTTCTGTGTTTTCTGAGTTCCCTACAGTACACTTCTATAAAATAAAAGGATATTTACTCTGATCTTCCCAGAAGTTTCTTCTGATAACATTGTTTGGGCCATTGGTCTATGGCTTTTGCATTTAGAGAAGATAAGAACGGCAAACAAGATTAAAAAAATAAGCTAACAGAGCCAACAGTTCTTAGAATTGGAGAAGGATCGGCCTAAAAAGTCTGATATGGAAAGTGGCAATCGACATATTTCCCTTGCTAGCCTTAAAAGTTCCTACCATGTGAATGTTTTATTTAAATCAAGTCACAGAATCTCAAAGGGGTGTTCATTTAAAATTCAACCCTTTAACTCGGGATTTGCACACACAAAATTAGTCTTCAAATAGGGAAAACACCATTGTCTGTCTTTGTGTACATGTCAGAAACCCTTGGTAATAGAGCAGGGTTAAGTGTTCAGGGGGATTGTGTTTTATGTCTTTCTTTACAATAAATTTTATTGTGTATATTTAAGGTGTATAATATGATGTTATGGAATACCTGCAAATGGTGAAACAGGCAGGCATCCTCAAACTACAGCCCGTGGGCCACATGCAGCCTGCCTAGGACATTTATCTGGCCCACTGAGTGTTTTTGCTGCCTCTGCCTGTCCTGCTCAGCAGCCAACTTATCCCGGGGCCCAACAGTCTGGGCCCCTGTTTAAGAAGATTGAGGACCCCTGCTCAGTGCATCAAATTAACATAACCATCATCTCCTTCAATGAAAAGGAAGGTCCAAAAGTAAGGTCCTTTTGGGAGTTAGCCCTGTACACACTGACAGTACATCCAGAGTTTTCCGTTCCATTTTCACTCTCTTTTCTTTTCCTTACTCACTGTTCCCACTACTAACCAGCACTCACAATGTTCCTGCTTAAGGAGGCTCAGCTGAGCCTGCTGCAGCAGAAACCATCAGTGAGTCATGCAATTAAGTGTGACCAACATCACTGTATTACTTGCATTTCTTACTTGACAGGAGATTTCACATTTTAGGATCAAGCTCTTCCATTAACAGAAGCAGTCTTATTTATCTTTAAGTAACTGATTGTTAGAAGTTCTTTCTTTCATTAGAAAGTTTTTTCTTTCATGAAGCCTGAAGACCTTATCCCTATAGTATCTTAACATTGCCCACATTTTAGGGTAAGTGCATCATTAATTCTGGGTCTTCTTTGGGATATCATGACCAATATTCTGTTGCTTCACTTTCTGTCTCTTTGAAAAGGAGTCAGAAAAAAACTCCCTATTCCCCCAACGAGTAAGTGGGGAGCTGTTTTTAGGTGTTCCCATCATACACAGAGAAAGATAAATTACAAGTGGATAGATGTGTGGAGTAGCTTGATTTAATCATTTCATTATGTAAGTATATCCAAAATACTGCATTTTACCCCATAAGTGCATACATTTATTATTTGACAATTAAAAATAAAATTAAAGTATCAGTAATAAATTGCATGAAAATCAAATCAGAAAATAGCAGGCCTTTCTTTTAGTGAAGAGAATATTTCTTTCTAGAAAAATGTCATTGAGTTGATGTCTGTAATCATCACTGTGTCTGGTCCATATACTAACTCAGAATTTTTAGCATGTGTCAGCCTTAAACTTGTGGAGAGTTGCAGTAGGTTGTAGATATTTTTAAGCAGCACTCATCTTTGCCTATTCCAGGCCATTTTCTACTCCAAAACAGGACAATAGAAATTATCATATATGGGGCTACAACATTTAGAATGCTGTAAATAAGTGCCATCTAATATCCAGTTCCTTCCATCATGAGCCTCTTGTCCTTCAGACAGAACTCAATAAAAAATAACATTATTCCTTCAGAAATAGAGTGAGTCTTGTGCAATTTACACCAAAAATATAACTTCAGACTCAGTGAAGGAGAAACAATCATGTATTACATATTTTGAAGTCTTCATTTTAAGGGTTACAATTACCCAATACGCATTGTCTTGAACAATGTTTTGTTTCCAAAGGTATCCCCGAGGAGTAACTGAAATCCTTGCCCCAAGTTAAGAGGAATGGTTAAAAATATAATGCAATTCGAAACTGTGTCCTGATTTCTGGGTTAAAGAGTAGGGAGACTACCAGATTAGAGGAAAGGGATATCATGGTTTTGTTTGTTCGCTTGCTTGCTTTTTAGGGCAGAACTAAGAAGAAGGTTGGTGTGGTTTTTCTGCTAAACTATTTGAAGAGGAAACACAGATATTGGAAAAGAAAATAGTTTCTATCCCTTAACAAGTTAGACAGCAGGATGATTGTGGATAGCCTGGCAGATTGCAATTACAGGTGGGAGGAGGGGATCTGCTGTGGCTTTTTCATGTTGAGCTGGCAGTTTCTGAAGCACTCAAGGAGCTGTATTTATGCTCCAGGACACTCTTCACTCTGAGAAAAGGTTAACTGTCTGCTGCTGTCCACAAAGTTCTAGAGTATAGAATGAGTGCTGCTTTAGAATGAGGGCTTAAAAGACATTTGCTGAAGTACCCTATAGCAAGATGATTCCAAATACAGGCTCTGGAGTCAGGCATGTGCACAAGGGCTGATTGTGCCACATACTGGTGGGACTTGCAGCAGCAACTTGAACTCTCTGAATCTCAAGTTTCCCATCTGTAAAATGACCGTACTACTGTACTTATGCTACATTAATCTTGCAGAGCCATTGAAAAGATTAATGAGATAAAGCTAATGATATTTTTGGTATTCCCTAATAACTAATAATTTATAAATAAATGGAACTACCCATGATAATTATTAGAATTATACAATTTTGAGCATCTGAATGTTTTATTCTTGGCATAGAAATATACATATTTTATTCTCATTCACAGAATGTTCTCTTGTCCTAAAATCATGTGCTAGTTTGCTTCAGAATGCTCATGTTCTCTCCTCCATGGAAAGAAGCTTGCCCCTATTACCACAGCATGTACTCAGGGATTTGAGTACCATTACTCTCTTCTATGTGTTATCAGTAATTTTTGTTTCTGAATGTGATATTTCAAAGCCAAACTTTATGTCTAAAGTGAGTCCATTCTCCAAGAGACACACGATGTTGGTTATCATAAAAGATTTTGCCCATTTTTAGCTTACCCTACAATCATTTTGCAATGTGGTGTGTGCATACCCAGATGTACAACAGTTAATGAAACAGATCCAAGCTCACATTTTTAGCTACAGACTCACAAAATGAGTCTCAATTCTATTTTCATTCATAGCTTTCCTACGTCTCAAACTCTCACTACTGTTGTCTCAAAACTCAGAGACACTGTTGATTTTTCTCCCCTGTCACATATTTTTTAATTAAAAAATTACTGTGTACCATTAATTGTATACCCACAATGAACTTATCTCATTCAGGCCCTCACCACCTCTCACTTGGTTTATCTAAAGCTTTTGATAGGGTCTCCCTGCCTTCTGTTTGTCTAATGTCATTCTAAGTTAATTCTAAGCATGATTTTTAGCAACTTTTTTTTTTTTTGGTTTTTGGCTGGGGCTGGGTTTGAACCTGCCACCTCTGACATATGGGGCTGTCACCCTACTCCTTTGAGCCACAGGTGCTACCCAATTTTTAGCAACTTTTATTCCTTTGTTCAATTTTTTTTTTCAATGGCTTCTAAACTGGCATCACGGTCCAGATGGGTGGTTCCAATCCAATTTGCCAACTGGTCTCTTACTAATCTTTTCTACCACCATAGACTTAGATAATTCCATACAAGCTCAGTTTGTTTTATTTTCTTACTCTGCTTCTCTTCTTGGGAAATTTTCTTACATTCTTACCTATTCTCCAGGGTCCATCTTACATATATAAGCCAATTTTCGTTTTTTAACAAAATTCTTTTTTTTTTTTTTTTTTAGAGACAAAGGCTTATTTTATCACCCTCAGTAGAGTGCTGTAGCATCACAGCTCATAGCAACCTCCACCTCCTGGACTTAAGTGGTTCTCTTGTCTCAGCCTCCCAAGCAAGTAGTTAGGACTACAGGCACCCACCAGAACACCTGGCTATTTTTTTGTTGCAGTTTGGCTGAGGCCGTGTTCGAACCTGCCACTCTCAGTATCCCTCAGTATATGGGGCCCCTGCCTACCCACTGAACCACAGGTGCCACCCACAAAATTCTTGTAGTAACTTTTCATGGGCCTAATTACATTTTGACTCATATCATCATACTTTGCTGTCTGTGTTACCAGCCCTTAAACTCTTTAAAGAGGAGACTTTTTTAAATTCATCTTCATAATTACTACCAGCACCTACTCCCACTTGGAATACCTAACATGGTCCCTGCCTTACAGTAGGCATTTATTAAAATATTAGAATGGAAGGGTAAATTCTTTAGCAATCAGTTCTTTAGCAATTGGTACTGAACAATCAGTAGGGTCTCAATAATTATTTATTGAATAAACAAAGTAAGTGATATACTTTTTATCCCAACATTTCACTAAAATTGCTCTTTCAAAGATTAGCAATGACATCCCTGTTGACAATTCCCTTATTTTTGCAATACGCCCATGCCGCTCCCATGGCACTCTCTCAATGGCCCTCCTGCTTTTCTTCCCATCACTCCTTAGTCTTCACTATTGGATTATTTCCCCCTCCTCATCCTTTAAGCCCACAAAATCCTTTGATTTCTGTCATTTCAACTCTTTTCCTTTCCCTCCAGGACTCTAACAATTATGTTCACTAACTTGCCACTGTGCACTTACAGTGGAAGCGCTGTAGAAAAAGCCCAGTAAGGTTTTATGTCCTTGGCTTATCAGTGTCTCACAACTGTGTTCATGTTGACATGTGGTGGTGTCTTGTAGAGTGTCATTCATTATTGTTGTTGCACAATTTCATGTGCCATTGGGAGAATGTTGGAACTTGAATTAGAGCAATGAACAGACATTTCATTTCTTATTAAAATTAGTAAGAATGGAAGTAAAATCAGGGTCATGTTAATGTAAGTTTATGGGGGTAAGCCATGAAGAAAACAGCAATGTGCAAATGGATTAAACGTTTTTCTGAGGGGAGAGAAAGCATCACTCAAGAAAATAGGTAAGGGTGGCCAGTAACAAGGAAAACTGACAAAACATTGCAAAAACTCATCAAATTGTGCATGAAAATTGTCAGCTGACTGTGAGAAGCATAGAAGACGAATAAACACATGGTGAAATGGTTACGAACATCTTAACTGAAAATCTTGGCATGAGAAAGATGTGTCTCTTGCATCACGACAGTGCACCAGCTCACGTGACACTGTCTGTGAGGGAGTTTTTAGCTAGTAAACAAATAACTGTATTGGCACACCCTCCCTATTCACCTGATCCGGTCCCCAATGACTTGTTTTTACCTGAAGATAGAGGAAATATTGAAAGGCACACATTTTGATGACATTCATGACATTATGGGAAATACAATGACAGCTCAGATGGCCATTCCACAGAAAGAGGTCCAAAATTGCTTTGAGGTGGACTAGAAGCTGGCGTCAGTACACAGCCTCCAAGATGAAGTCCTTTTAAGGTGATCTTAGTGATATTGAGCAATGATGTATGTAGCATTTTTTCTAGCATGAGTTTGTGAACTTAATTGTCAGACCTCATGAGCTCTTTAATAACATGAGGAGTTATTATTCCTCTCCAACAACTTTTCACATCTCCTCACCAGTACCAACTTCTATCTGGACTCATAAACAGAATCCCAGTCGCCTTTCTGCAGCAAAGCTCTCCCTACCTTCCAAGCTACACGTTACCTCTCCTGTCAGCCACTTTAATGGCACTGACTACCAGTGGAAAACTGTTATTTTGCTGTCCAGAATTAATGTATCTATCTCCTGGCATGAAAACCTCATTAAAAAGCTATTATTGCTGTTTTAAAGATGAGGTCTTGCTATGTTGCCTCAGCTGAAGTGCAACAATGGTTATTTACCACGTGATCATAGTATACTGTGGCTTTGAAGGCCTGGCCTCAGAGTCTTCTCATGTCTCAAGTAAATCTCATTTTTATGCTGAAACAAACATCTGCTTCTTGCTTTGTCATGTGCTTCTCATCTTCCAGTGTCCTATGGGCCACATTTAACAAATTAGGATCTTATATTCTCCTAATCACAGTGATTAGTTCCCATAAGACCATATCAGTAGGGTCTATGAGAGAAAAAGAATAATTCTAGATATTTTGTTCTATCAGTCAAGAAAGCACACTCTCTTTTCTACCAGATGTAGTTACGGTGATGATATGACCCCAGAACTTCTGGGTACCACAATATGGGACCTAGGAACAAAGCACCCTGAAGAATGAGGCACTGAGATGTCTCATGAAAAGCTTTACATTCAGAGTGTCCTAATGACTGTCATCTTTCCTCTGAAACTATTTTTCTCCTCCAATATTTCTTGCTTCTGGAAAGGGCACATTCATCTACTCTGTTGTCATTCTGACATCAGGGACTCCTTTAGGTGACACTTGCTTCTGACGCTTATGTATTTTATTTAGTGAATCATATCATGTTGAGTGTTGAGGTGTTTTGTGTGTGTGTATCTCTAGCATATTGCTTCTGAAAACTTCCATTGTTCCAATTCTATTTCAAAGCACTACCATCTCTCATCAATGTTACTGCAAAACCTTCTGTATTATTTTTTCCATCCTTGCCTTCATCGAATTAACTCTTCTCTGACCTCATTACTTCCATGTTCAAAAGTCTTTCAATGTTATCCCATTCCCTTGAAGACAAAATCTGAAGTCTTAACATGGCCTACAAACTGATCTTTCTTCTTTTCCACACTCAGCCTTTACTGACCTCTCCTTTAACTTTTTGAAACTCAACAAATTCCTTCCCAACTCAAGGAACTGTTTCCTTTGTGGGATACTATTATTCTTTTGAACTGGCAAGCTTCTACTCATGATTCAGCTTTTTGCCTAAATATCTTACTTCTTTCTGTAAAATCTTGCTAACTTTTTGCACCCATTTTAAACTCTTATGGCACCATCACTTTTTCCTTTCAGCATTGTAATTACTCATTCATATAATTATTTGTTTGATCTTTGTCTCCCCTCCATGGACATCAATGTTTCAAAGGTATGGACAGTAATTCCTTGTTTTCTGATTCATCTTCTGCTCATAGCACAAAGTCTGATGCATAATTAATGGATGGATATTTCATGAATAAGTGAATCAAAGAGGCACATCTTGTCTAAATTTATTTTTGTGCTTCTTTTTAAACATGCCTCCATTTTAGTTTCTAATAATAGTACATTCTCTCATTCTTTTTAATCTAGGCAGAAAGTCAGTCATAACTGCCAATCTCTACTACCCACAGTTTTCAAAGCTTACCTTTCTTTAAATCTTGTAGAGCTTGCCTTCATTTAATTTCTCACTTTTTATTTCCATTCCTACTGGTGTTTTCTTCATTCTGACTCAATTTTAATATTTAATATGTACATAATATTTCTGACTCTAATTTTTCACACTACTTCCTGTGTGACTATTCTTAGAATAAATTACTTCTGCTCACTCACATCTCCAAAACCTTCAAAGTATTGTTGGTGCCAGCCCAATTCTAAAGAAGTATGTAATTCAAATTCCATAGTATGGTGCTCAAGTTTTTCAAAGTCAGGCCAAGTCTCCCTGTTCAGGTTCCCTTCTTTCTGGGCATTCTATACTCTGAAACTAACAGTCCCTTTGTTATCCTCAAGGTCTCATGAGCCTCGCCTCCACCATTCTGCAATACCTTTTTCTCCTCATCTTCATCAAGCCATCCTTACTTCATTTTTTCAGGTTTGCACCAAAGGCACAACTTTTATGAAGTCATCTGTCTCCATATGCATCTTCTTCTGTTGCATCTATGTTTGTATACACTTCATTCTGTATTGAGCTATATTTATTGAGACTTAGTAGGGGGTAGAATATTGCTAAGTGACTTCTCTAGAGTCATATTGACTGGGTTTGAGTTGTGGCTCCCTTATTTCCCAGCTATGTGGCTTAGAGAAAGTTTTTTATATTATTTTTCCACAGTTTCTTCTATAGCTAGATGCATACAAATGGTGTTTATAGAATTGTTGTAAAACATTAAATAAAATAGTAGATATAAATCACTTAGGAGAATTCAAGTGCTCAATATCTATTATTGTTTACAAGTATATTTCCCCTACCACCTACAAAGTCGTTAGGTCTACAGTCCAGTGTATTATCTATTTCCAAATTCTTAGAAAATTGCTTCACTAAAATTTAGCCTAATAATTATTGACAAATTGATTCATTGGAAAGGTCTCGTATATTTTGAAGCTTTGTATTACCAAAACTACCTCAATAATATCTGTTCTGTTAAAGCAACAGATATTTAGGAAAGCAAGCAAGAAATCATTACAATTTCCAAAAGGGAAAGTTATGTGATAAAAATGTCAATTATATTATAATTGCAGCTCAAGTAGAATATAGACATGAATCTTGTACAAACAAACTGAAACCTTGCCATGAATTATCAGTAGTGCTTGAAGTGTGTTGGTTCCAGTGTGTAGTTTTCAATGGAATTGTTTTCTATAGTCTGTGACTAAGAGATTGTCAGTCAATCAGATGTGGCCTTGTACTACTGAGGAAAAGTTCTGTACTCGGAACCCCTCGGCAGTCATTTCATCTTTCTTTGCCATTTACCTACATTAGACTAGTCAATTAAATCTTCTGGGCTTAAAAAAAAAATTCATTGGGCTTCATCTTTAATAAAGGAGAGAGTTAGATTGGATGGAATTGTGAGTCCCTTTCAGCTCTGACATTCTCTGATCACTAAACTATGTGACCCTGTTTTTTCCATTCATTTTAGCCAATATTTCTCCATAACATACATCATTGTTCTGTGACATGGAAAATATCATATTACCATACATTTTTCATTATATCATTTATAATGAAATGGTATTTTCCATTATTTTTATAAGAATGAGGAAGCTAATGTTAATATCACATGATTATGGAATTAAAAGGGACAACTCATGTGAAACTGGTTAGCTTTAGCTACAGGGCATGGCAGGTGACAGTCAATGTTTATTTTTGCCCTCTATGTGAAAATTTCCTTCTTGAATATCAAGATTCAGTGTAACTATTAACATTATATGTTAAACCTTCTTCAATCTCTCTATGAAGTTCTAGCAGAGTCCCAATAAGACATATTATATTAATGCCTATTTTAACCCTGATGCACTGATCATATTTTATGATATTAATAAAAGTACATCATATTATGAATTATATACCTGTCATTACAATGGCTTTGAATTCTTCCATGTAAGCTATTATTAAAAAACTATTTGTTGATTAATGGATAAATGAATTTCAGGTTAGTGGGAAAAGTAGGAAAAAAGCCTCTTCCCAAATAGTTTTGGTACTTGCCAGATGATACTTGAAATCCTTTTAATGAAAAGTCACACAGAGACTTTGATTTCACAATAAAAAAAAATGAAGATCAAAAGGCTGTGTCATGGAAGCACATAATTTAGGGGTCCATTTTGGGAAATGCTATACTGTTATATTCAACTATCTAAGCCATTTCTGCCTTTCTAGTTCACCAGTAACTCAAATTGTCTCACAGGCTTTTACTCATCCCTAGTTAGTATCCTAGCAAAACAAAGCATGAGGAGTTTCCTCACCAGCTAATCACTTCTTTTAATCAAAAAGTATCCAGGGTGGTGCCTATGGCTCAGTGGGTAGGGCACCGGCCCCATACCAAGTGTAGTGGGTTCAAACCCGGCCCCAGCCAGCTAAAACAGCAATGACAACTGCAACAACAACAACAACAAAAAGTATCCAGACAAGCTCTGTGCAAGAGAAATCTAATATAAGTACACCATAAATGCAAGCCATATAGATAACCACACTTGCTAGTAGTAACTTTCTAGTTGCAATGACAAGAAAGGTGAATTTAATTTTACTAATATAGTTTCACCTGACATATAGAAAGTATTATCATTTCTCCTGCAATTGCCATAAAATGTGTTATATTTTACATTTGTTCCCTCCCATACTGCATCTTTGAAAAGCCATGTGTATTTTATGCCAAATGAATTCGGACTAGACATAATTATATGGCTCAGTAGCCACACGTGGCAAGTGGTGACTGTGTTTGACTGAAAATCTAGATGGCTCTCAGTTCTAGCAATGGCCACAAGTCAAGGAAAAACAAGTTTCATCCCAACCCAAATATTTTATCGCCCAGGAGATAACAACACTTTCCTAAATTAGATGCTTTCAGTTTTATGAGAGCTCTAGAGGAAGTTTGCTCTCTTACTTACACAGGTTTCCTGATAACCTACTGTGTAATCATCCCTAATGTCACCCAACCTTGCATCCTTTAAGGTAGCATATACCTTCATTTTAATTATGTATAACCCCCTCCATATCTCCTTCTAAAAGACTATTCTGAAGGTCTGAGGACCTCAGGTAGTTAATGATGTACCCCAATTAGAACTGAAGAAACATTAGCAAAATCATAAATCAAAGTTCCACTTTTTTCTTCAAGATCACTTTCCTTCAAGAAAATCCTGTACTTTAACTACATGTCAGTGGCATAGAAAGGTAGTGAGTATTGCTTATATTTCATAATGATACTATAATTTCTTAACCTCATATTAGAAAACTCACCCTATCACTAGTATGCTCTACATCCATGGTCAAAAATAAATTCATGAACAAGGTTACCTTTTATATCATGGCATTATCAAAAAACACTTCTCTTTATGATGTATTGTGACATTTTTTGAAACAGTGTTGGATGAAGCTATTATATTACACACACACCATTTTTTCTAAAAACATCAGGCAAATGGTATAGGAAATCTGTTAATTTGATTCTACATATGTTAACTAGAAAGGAGACATTCAGCAAATATTCCTAACTACAGGACTTGGACATTTCCCATCCAACTGTTTAGAACAGTCATCGCATGAGAAACTAGCTCTGGAATCTGTCTTTAAAACCTTCTTAAAAGCAATTTTCACACACAAAACACCCTAAATTTATCAATGGCTCCTGTGGGTTTAAAAATATTAGCTAACCTCTAGAAATTTCTTTTTGTTTCCCAGTTGGTCTAGAAGAGCACCACAAAAGACATGCCAAAATTTCTGTAGAAAGTCATTTCTTGGAAACTTCCAAATGGGTGGAACCCCCTTTAATTTGTTCAAATAGGCACTTCGTACATTTCTATCACTGTTTAGCAGTACCAATAATTCAGAGTCATTCCTCTTTAGTTTGGGTCAATAGCCATAGAACTCCACTTTACTTTTGATTGGGAACTTCTTTTGAAGATACTTAGTATTTTGGACATCGGTAGAAATAATGTTAGAATCAAAATTTGGTGATTTGGACTCTTGGCCTGGTTTACAGCTATCCAGCTATACTAATCCTCTGGGCTTTAGTTTACCTATCTGTAAAATGATGAATTTAGAATAAATTACTTCTAAATCTCTACCCACCTTATATTGTGACTTAATTAAAATTCTCAACCAACAAGGAGGGAAAACATTTTAATGACCTTTTCAGTTCATCTCAAATCAGAATTTCACCACTTTTTTACCCTCAGCTACTGACTACTTGAGTCTAGGACTATACAATCAAAGAGAAGCTGTCTTCAACTCCTCTCTCCACTGGCCATTAAATGCACCCAACTCTGCATCTTCACGCAAATTTGTCTTGCTCTCTCTTTTTTACAACAGACAAAGATAAAACTTATTAGCCAAATCATCTCCCACTTTAGCTCTAAATCCAATCACTTTTCACTTTGTTCAAGATTTTTTCTCCCCCATACTTACATTCTCCCTTCCTACTCCATCATTCACATCAGCATACAAGAGTGTTCCAAAATCTCTTCTAAAAATAAAATTTTCCCTGACTCCAAATCCTTTTACATCTACTTCTCTGTCTCTATACAGAGCCCATCCCTATGCACCACTAATTCTCTCACTGTTTCTGGAATCATATTTCCCACCGTTTCTTTAGTCTACTTTAGCCAGACTTATGTTCCCATTGCTTTACTTCGACTACCTTTGCTAAGGTAAACAATGGACAGTATATCGTGGTCCTCACTGCACAAGGAAGGTCTCTCGCTGGGCTTCTCTGGCACCACACTCTCTGGATTCCCTGCCTAGCTCTCTGGGCAAACTTCTCAGAGTCCTTTAAATGGTACCTCATCAATATCCAGCCTCCAAATATTATGGTAACTAATGGCTTTGTTTGAGTGGTTTCAGCAATCACATGGCTTTAAGTAACTAGTATTTACAGATTGCTCCCACACTGAGATTCCCAGCACAGCCCTTTCTTCTCAATTCCCCACCTGCCTGTTTAATCGACCACAGTGTCTCTCCTTTCTGAGATCTCACTGGCACCTCTACCTTTACAGCTTACACACAGATTCTTAATCTCCTCCCACCCTACCACCTCCCACAAGCCCCCTCTCCAATACACACAAAGGTTTTTCTCTTCTCCAATCATCTAATTCTCAAAAGCAGAAATGGAAATTCTACCCTATGAACTGCTTATTCCCCAGATATAGGAGTCATTCTTAATACCTTCCTCTACAATGGTGTATAGTTAGATATGAAGTTTTCCTTTACCCTAACCACCTCCACTCTCATCCTTGTGACCATGGCATCACATGTCTTAGTCCCCCCCAACTACACTATGACCCTTTAACTTGTCTGACTCCAGTATGTTTGCTAAACAGCAGCCCAGAATGAGCTAATTAAAATGCAAATGTAGTCTGGTCACTTTTCTGCTTAAAAACTTTCAATGACTATGCAGAAGCTTTAGAAAAGTAAGTAGACAACCCTCAGAATGGGAAAAGATATTTGCTGGTTATGCTTCTGACAAAGGCCTTATAACCAGAATCCACAGAGAATGCAAGTGTAGTACCAAGAAGAGAACAAGTGATCCCATCGCAGGGTGGGCAAGAGACTTAAAGAGAAACTTCTCTGAAGAAGACAGACGCATGGCCTACAGACATATGAAAAAATGCTCACCATCCTTAATCATCAGAGAAATGCAAATCAAAA
>CAUYQV010082447.1:0-75757 GCA_963574575.1 Galagoides demidoff
TTTTTTCCTTCCTTCCTCCCTTCCTCCCTTTATTTCTTATGAAGTCTCACTCTGTCACCCTGGCACGAGTGCCATGGCATCATAGCTCACAGCAACCTCAAACTCCTGGGCTCAAATGATCCTCCTGCCTCAGCCTCCCAAAGAGCTGAGATTATAGGCACCCACCACCATGCCCAGCTAATTTTTCTATTTTTGCGTAGAGATGGAATCTCACCCTTGCTCAGGCTGGTCTCAAACTCCTGAGTTCAAGGGATGCTCCTGCCTGGGCCTCCCAGAGTGCTGGGATTACAGATGTGAGCCCTTATGCCTACTTTGTAACATTCCTGATCCATCCCTGGCACCAGATGTTTCTCCTAGGAGTCCTGATTCTTTATTGGAGCCTGGTTTTAGACCAAATACCTGCATGCTGGATGGACTCAGCACCCCTACTCTCAGGGCCTCTCGCTGGACGGATGTAAGCATAGAAATGCACGTGCATACTGCACACACATATGCTCCCACCCTTGTGTCTCTGTCAGGCTCTGCTTACATTCACGGGTCCATCCACACACGTGCTGACAGTCCTGCCATTCTACTCTATCACCAACGGCTACATTCCAGTTTCCTCCCTTTCCCCATTTCCGCAGTGCGAAAGCAGCCGTCTTCCCCTTCACAGTGCTTATCCATCACTCAGCACCCCCCCATAGTCCCTCCCCACCCCACAATCCAGGCCACTCCCACTCTTCACCCCTCCCCTGCTCCCAGCTAGAGGCTCCCCACTCAGGCTCCAAGGGGGTGCTGCTGCCAAGAGTCCTCCTCCCCCATCCTCAGGCCCAATACCTGCTCACCCAAGCAAGTTTGTCACCCCCTCTTGGGAACAAGGCTCTTACTAGGCTGTTTGCACCCACTGAAGCTCCAACTCCCGGGGCTAGGCCAGGGCACAGTCAGCTACCTCCACTCATGGGCTTCCCCCACTCAGTTTGCCTTCCATGCCCCTCACTGGGCCCCCAGAGCCTCGAGTCCTGCAAGGAGGCCTCTTCGCCCCATAACTCAGCCCCCATCACTGGAACTACCAACTAGCACCGGGCCTGCCTCCTCCCTGTGCAGAGACCCTGCTTGATCCTGGAGGGGTTCCAGCAACTATACCTATGCCGGGTCACTGTGTCCCCTCTTTCAGCTTCCTGTCCCATTCAGCCAGCCTGGTGGCTTTCAGTGAGAGGCAAGGAGAGAACACAGCTTGAATTTAAAAGAGCAGCCAGTGTTCTGCCTAGTTATTCCTTATATCCTTTCCTCTGTGTGGGTGTGACTTCTTTTTTTCAGATTAACATGAGAGTACAATTAGTTTACACTGTTTGCATTTGTTAGGTAAACTCCCTGTTGTATCCCACAGGCAGGAGGCAGGCCGTATATTCTCACATTGTGCCCATTGGGTGGGAGCTCACAAATCCCCCTCCTCTTCCCCCTCTCTCCATTCCTCCCTCCCCCTTCCATCCTCCCGTCTCCCCCCATCCCCTGTCTGCTCCCCTCAATTGAATTGAATTGAGTTTTCTCTTACGTGGGCATGTATTAGTCTCCTGGGTTCATATTAGTATTAAGTACATTGCTTTTCCATTCTTGTGATATATTGTTTGAATCTCTAAGGGCCTGTATTGATCTCACATTATCAGTGTGTCTCTTAAAAACCTAAGACAGACACGTAGTCTCTCTTCACTGGATCACATATATCACTCTGAAAAGATACCAAACCTACGGGACAGACAATGCATCTTCTGGGCTTCTCAACAAGCATTCATTGGCTGAAAGAAAAAAAATTTCTGTTACCATATACATGGTAGTTCAATTGAAATTGAAGTTCACATAATATTTTGAGAGGGCTGTAAATCATGATTTATAATTAATGAATTAGATACATATAAAGAATTGAATGAAAACACCTAACTCAAGTCTTTTTGGCAAAGCTTCACACCACCTTTTTGTTTTCTAGCCATAAGCACCTAAGAAATGTCTTTTCTTTTAGTAGATTTTTTAATAAAAAAAAAAAAATCCATAGTGAGTAATGTTTTATTTTGAACTTGGTCATTTCAATAGGAAGGGTGACAGCATTGTGGCTGAAATCTATGCCACTCAATTGTTAATAAATGTCTATTTTTAAAATAATTTGATTTGAAACAGCCATAACCTTCTGTCATAATACTGGCCACTGAAAGTGAATTTCTCTTTACATCTCAGCATTTGCAAAATGGAAGGAAAATCTATTCTTACAATAAACCCAGACTGAGGGAATAAAACTTTAAAATAGTCAATGCCAAGGAATAGAAGCCTAAATCAATATAAGCTATGCCATTTTATTTAATTTATAACTGAGTATCTTCTAAAAACTCTGGTTATTACTTAACAGCAAATTTTTATTATGGTTCTTGTTGGTTTATGAATATTTAAATATTATTAAAGCCCCATAAACAACGCACGGTATATACACGTGGAAAATGACGAAGACAGATTACCTCTTTTAACATTCAGCTTCTGGGGCAACTGGAAATCTACAAACCAGGAAATGGGTAGAGGCTGAGAACTGGGGCAAAGAAAATGCGTAGTTTCCATGGATCTACACTCATAAGCGAAAACAGTTTTGCGCTAACTTAGACCAAAGACCTGAGCCCTGGAAGGGATTTGCATGTTAATTAATGATGTGCCTTGTACTGCACTGAATTTAATAAAACAGTATGTTTTTTAATACATGAGACACTTGGATGTCCTCTGTCCAAAGATCTGAAATGCACACTACTTTCATCATGTGGGTCGGGACAGGGAAAGGACCATCTTTCTGCTCTACAATTTTTCCATAAGCTTGAAACTTCGAGAGGCTGGGAAGAGACTGGCTCCCACCTCACTCAGCTCATGAAACATAAAAGCAGGAAGTAGATTTAGCTCCCTTCCTCCTAGAAAGGTGGCTGTTCTCGGTGCAGGGTCACCCATGATGTTCACAGTATTTCAGGTATGATGCCCCTAAACAATTCGGCATCCCATGGCAGTGCCAGCTGTGTGGGGGTGCCCTTTGCAACTACCCTCTTCTTTGAAACAGCTCCCACCTCTTTCTAGCCTCAGTCTGGTGACACTAGGTTATCAAGCAGCCCTGTGACAATGCACATTGTGATTCCAATCAGATTAGCATTCTTTAATCACCAGCTTTATTCCTGTGGCCTATTTTACACTAATTAAACCTAGTAAAATTTCCACTGCTAATTTAATTAGTGAAGCAACTCAGCCTTGGCAGGTGCCATGTTTCTTGCTTTATCCACAAATTTAAACAGAACCTGAGGCCTGCAGGGTACTCACTTAAGTCACCATTCTAGAAGTAGAACCAGGCCTATCTCTGACCAAACACAGCTCCACGGTACCAGACGCTCCCTTAAAATAACAGCAGCCACGACGAAAAACTAGTCTCTCACTGGGTGCCTGAAATGGTCTGGACACACCATAAATTTGTCAGGACCACTTCCATAGCTGACATCCCAACGTGATAATTTCCACTCACAAACTTACCAGATCAAGGAGAAAAACAGGAAGCCTTGATGTATTTTCTACAGGAAATTGAATTCATTGGTTAGTTTGGCTAAAGAGTATATTGTAGTTTTCATGTAAATCTATACATAAAATTATATATTGTTTTTATATAAATCTACCATATTTATTTTATATAAACATATATAACATATATGCCATATGTTATACATAATACATGCTATATATTTCATATTTTATATCTAATATATATGCTATGTATTGCATATATAATATATATGCTATATATTCTATATAATGTATATAATATATCTTTTATATATATCTATATATATATATACACACACACAGGGTGTCCACAAAGTTTGTGTTAAATTGCACATGAACTTTATGGGCATCTATATATATTCTTGAAGAAACATAATTCAGACTAATTCCAACTTACAAATGGGCTATATTTGTAAAACGATTTATTTACTTAGCTATTTTTTTCTGGTATACAGTATATGTAAGTGGTGGTTGGTGTTCCCAGCTGGCCCAAAGAGTATATTGAATCCATAAGTACTGCTTCAGGGAACTGAAACTATTCACAGTTTTACATGTAAGCACCACATTTCAGAGCAAGTCACCTCTACCTACAGGGCTGTGCCCACAGTGCTCACTTTCCTTCCTAAATTTGTCTAATGAATAAAGACTCATATGACTCATGTGTCAAAATATCAGATGTACCCCAAAATATATATATCTATTATGTATCAATAAACAAAAAACAATTAAAAAATGAAAATGGGTAAAGAATTTGAATAGACATCTCTCCAAAGATGATAATGGCATAAGCACATGAAGAGATAACCAACATCAAAAGTGATTAAGAAATTGGGGCCGTGCCTGTGGCTCAAAGGAGTAGGGTGCTGGCCCCATATGCCAGAGGTAGCAAGTTCAAATGCAGACCTGGCCAAAAAAAAAAAAGTGATTAAGAAATCGTGTACTTCAAAACCACACTGAGATACCACTTTATATGTTCAAGGATGATATAAACTCTGACAATAATAAGTGTTGACAAAGATGTGGAGAAACTGTAACTCTCATGCATTGTTGAAGGGAATATAAAAAGGCACAATCATTTAGGAAAACAGTATTTCTTTTAAAAAGTTACACATCAACTTAGCATATGACAAGTGCCATATGCTCTTGGGTAGGTAGACATTCAAGAAGAGAAATGAAACTCATATTTACTTGAAGACTTGTATGTGAATGTTCACAAGCAGTGTATTCATCATAGCCATGAATCAGAAAGAAGCAAATGTTTATCAGTTGGAGAATTATTTTGTCTGTTTTTTTTTTTTTTAGACAGAGTCTCACTCCATGCCCTGACTATAGTGCTGTGACATCATCACAGTTCACAGCAACCTCAAACTCAGCCTCCCAGAGTGTTGGGATTACAGGCATGAGCCACAGCACCCAGCCCTGGAGAATTCTTTTATTAAAAAAAGTAGTGTACTCGCAATTTGGAATACTATTCAGCAATAAAAAGACGCAAGCTACTGATAACATGCTACAACACAGATGAACCACGAAACATGCTAAGTGAAAGATGCATTCAAAAAGACCTCATATTGCGTGATTTGATTTATGTAAAAGTTTTAGAAAAAGCAGCTCTAGAGGGCAGGAAGCAGTTGGTGCTTGCTTGGGACTGGGAGCAGGAGATGGGATTGGATTACAAATGGGCCCAGGGAACAGACTGGTGTGATGAAAACCTTCTAAAACCAGATGTAGTGATGGTTACACAGTTCCATAAAGTCACTAAAAAACATTGGGTTGAGTCTATGTAAGTGTAATTTTTTTTTTTTGAGGCAGTTTCACTCTGTACCCTGAGTAGGGTGCTGTGGCGTCATCACAGCAACCTCAGACTCCTGTGCCTAAGCCATCCCCGTGCCTCAGCCTCCCAAGTAGCTGGGACCACAGGTGCCTGCCGTAATACCCCGGCTATTTTAGGCGGGTCTCAATCTCCTAAGCTCAACCTCCCAGAGTGCTGGGATTTCAGACATGAGCCACAGAGACTGTCTCACGTGTACTTTTGGTAAATAAACAATACCTCAATAAAATTGTTAAAACAAACTTTGGAACTTCTCCCAAGAGACCAAAGAATTGGTATATGCTGAATAAATACAATTTTAAATTTGACTGTAGCTGCAATACAGTTTTTAAAGAGTGATTTGTTCTTATGCCTCCATGAGTGCGTGTCCATGACTGATGGGCTGACAAGCTAACATTATTCTTTTCTGTGTTTCTTAGGAAAGTGAAAACTTTCATAACATATCACTCCAAGCAGGGGGCCGCTGGATAATAGGGAGCCTTGGGCTGGTCTGGTGTGTCCGGGAGGAAAAGAGAATGACGTATGAACCAAGAGGATCAGGCTGACCTGCAAAATCATGTCATCCCTCCCTCCCACCACCGGTGGCCTTGGCACTCTCCAGCACACCCGGGCCTGGTCAGCTGCCTCGACCTGCCCAGCTGCTTTGGAGTCACATGACCAACATGCAAGTGGTCCTCCTGGGACATATGGTTCAGTTTGCCTGATTTGGTCCAGTTGTTTGAAAAGACATTGTCTTATATGGCAGGCAACTTATCACATTTTACTATCTTTAAGTAGAACTTTGAGGAAAGGAAAAAGCACCATGCATGTTCCTGATGTAATTTTACTCCCTTGAGTTGGAGAAAAACTGTTTTACTACTTTACCATGGAAAAGAAGATTCTATAAAAACAGGTATGATTGTGATAAATTAATTCTGGCAAGGATTAAGGGGAAAATTCTCCCCCTAAGTGATACTGCAGCTTAGAGCAACATCAGTAGGTCAGTTAAACAATCCCTCTGCCAAAGACGGACTGTACTTACACCACACCCAGACAAATGAAAGTTTGTTCTATTTTTAAAGATTTCCAGAGAGCAGGATCATAGGGATTTTTGCCCCATAAGGTGTTCCGTCTGTCTGAGAAATCCATTTTATGTAGAAGCATGTTAGTAACAAAGAGAATGTGGTTGTCTGGCCTCCTAAACTCAAGAACTTTTTATATTATTATCATCATCATTCTGAAATACAAAGGACAAAGTGAAAGTTAAAATTCATGCACTGCATCTGGTGTGTTTCTGATTAATGAAACAGACCCTTATATTTTATTAAGGTTAAATAATCAAGCCCAGCCAAGAAGCTGTGCTTTTGCATTTTAATTTGTGGGAAATTCAACAATAATAAAGCTGTTGAACATAAAGAAGTTAAAACCAGGAAGTGTCTTCCCTAGAATTCTGCTTTTCTGTTCCCCAATTATTCAACTAAAGGAATTGTAGTTTAGCTAGTGAGTCATAAAGTGTTTATGGGGAATTTTCAATTATTATTCTGGGATATAGAACATCCCCCAGCATAAATGGGAAAGCAGCTCACAAATGCTTTAAAACAAGAAAAGACTGAAAAGTAGAAGTTATTCAAATATAATTTTTTAAGTGGAACTTTCAAATAAAAATTATTTGAATACAATTATAAATTGCACACAAACTTTAGGGACAGCCTGTATATAAAATATAAATACACTCTGGGCATATTCCAGTGTAAAAGAAATCAATGCTTTTCTAAAATAATTTTAATCATTTAAAATCAAGACAAGCTAAGCCTCCTCTTTCCTTATCTAATTCAATGCGATTGTTTGCTCAAATTGTCCTCCTACCAGTGGGAAACGGGCACAAATTGACCTTATGAAAAGAACTAACTAAAATAGAAATGAATTTTTTCCTTTCAGTTTGTGACTTTTTAAAAAATATTGAGATTAAGGGTTTGGGATGGAGACTAAGGCAGCCTTCTAAATGCTCGCTGGAGGAGAAGCATACTCAATGCCTAAGGAAGTTCAAGGGCAGATAGCAGAGGAGAGGAGGCCATCCATGGATGAGGCCAGCAGCGTGCTGTCCAGCCAGCCTCCTGCACAGGGATCTAAGCTGCAGCAGAAAGCAGCTCTCTGTCTGCCCCCCTGCTCCCCTCCCTGTCCCTTACCCCTACCCACATCCACAGGACCTAATAGAAAAGTAAACAAACACAGAGCGTGGAATGGAGTTTAGCATAAAGTAAATACTTGACCTTCATCTGTCTCTCATTTACCACCTCACCTAAAAGACGGGAGCATACAGATTACTCCTTTTGCTGCCTGATAAATTATATGCAGGGGACCTTTAGAGAAGAAATGGAGACTGCTGGGGACAGTCCCTTTGCCTTTTCACGTCCCGTTACTCCATGAGGATTCAACCATGTTAGTATTTCAATATCGAATTTATTCACTGTATTCACTTCATTTATTTTATAAATGCACTAGGATTTATTTTTGCATTCCCCGACCAAAGGTTATTCTGGCTGTTTCCTATGTTTTTGCTGTTCTAACAGTGCGGCCTGTGTACGGTGGGCTGCAGCTCAGCCATAAGGAAAGGTGGCTACATCTTACGTTTACTTGGGTGGAGCTGAAACACATTCTTCTTAGTAAAGTATCTCAAAAATGGAAGAAAAAATCCAATGTACTCAATACTATTATGAAACAATATATATAGAACTACATGCCCCCTCTAAAGATAAAACGCAACTATAGTCTAGCAAGGGGGAGGAGACGGGGTGGAGGGAAGGTGATGGGCAGGACCTCACCTAACGCGCACAGTGCTAAGGTGTCCGCTCGCCCCCTGGGGGGAGGGCTCGACTGCAATTTGAACTTTACCTTGGAAGTGACAACAGTGCAACCTAAACATTCGGACGCTTATATTAATTTGAAATAAAAGAAAGATAATAATAAAATAATAAGACAATGCTGCAATAAACAGCCTCATCGCCTTCCGTGTCTCACTGAGCACGCGCATGAGGGCAGCTTGCCAAGCAGGCGGGATCGCGGTGCAGGTGGTGCGGACCATGTGGTTTGTCTACTGCCACTGCACGTCTTTGGCTTGGAGGCTGTCCTGTGCTCTGAGCTGATGCCACCTCAAAATCGCGAAAACCCAAGGATGTGGTCCTCAGAGAAGAAGACGAGGATATGGCTTCCACTTCTCAAGAGTGGAGGGGCCTTTATTACTATAATTATTTACAGATGAAGACCCTGAAATAAGTAACTTAGTATCATCTATCTCACAATTGCAAGAGCAAGAATGTGAACCCATGTTTCCATAAAGTTAAAAATGTTGCTTTTTAACTGTCCTCCTGTGATTCCTAATGACCTGGACGCTTTATAGACCTCAGTTCAGCAGGTTCTCCCTGACTGTGACTGAAGGACCTTAGTTTGGAAGAGGCTGGGCTTAGGCTAAAGCTAACACCAGAATCCTCCTGCTAACTGGAAGATTCAGCAGCTCACAGTAAACATGTGCCCACAGGCTCCGGGAGTCCAGGTGATACCAATTTCATTCCCTTTCTCCTTCCCTTGTTCCCTAAACTCATCACTCTAAGTTCAGGTGTGCAGAGAGGTTAGCGCTGCACCATCTTGGGGAGGTTGTCTGCAACACAGATCTGAGATGTGATTTGCATGCCGGAGGTTTACTGGGAGGTTCCATGGGCTGGATACCCATGAAGACTTGAAGCAGAAATGCAGTCCTCAGGCTTTGCCTGGCTTAGCGGCAGCAGCAGGTGGGAACGGACCCTCAGGCACATTCCCCAAGGCTGATTGTTCCAGTGCTCTAGACACAGTTCCTATGCAGCCTTCTTCTCTTTCTATAATCATTCATTCTGTGTTAGCAAGACTCAAATCTCCAGCTACAGCCCTCAGCTTTATCCCGAATTCTATTCTCCACTTGGATATTTTATAGACCTATTAAAATGTCCCAGATCAAGCTCCTGACTCCACCTTCTCAACCTCAAGCAATAGCCACCCCAGGCTGGCAAGGTGGTTTCAGCCCTCTGGGAGGCTGCCGTGAGAGGATCCCTTGAGCTCAGGAGTTCGAGACCATCCTGAGCAAACGTGAGACACCCTCTTGACTAAAAACAGAACAATTAGCTGGGCATGGTGGCAGGTGCCTGTAGTCCTAGCTACTCAGGAGGCTGAGGCAAGAGGATCTCTTGAACCCAGGAGTTTGAGGTTGATGTGAGCTAGGCTGATGCCAGGGGACTCTAACTGGCCCAACAAAGTGAGACTATCTAAAAAAAAGAATTGCAGCAGGTGGAATCAAGGCACAGAAGCTGGTGGGATAAGGGCCTGGTCCTAAAGCAGGCGTGGGCTGTGGGCAGCTGACAGCTTCCATGCACCAATGTATCCACTTAGACGAGCATGGTCAGCAAAGGAGAGACCTGGCTGACGTGAGCAGGCGCCTCCCGGGGCTGTCAGCTTGCCAGCATTATTAGGAAAGAGCAACCCTAACTCACTCCCGGTCACTATCGTTCAGAAGCAAGGCCACGTCCACGAAAGGCTACATTTCTTAAAGATCCAAAGGTACTAACAGAGAAAGTTGCTAGCAAGGATTTAACTGTATAGATTAGGAGACTTGCTGGAGGTTGGTGGTCTGTGCACAAACCAGAGGTCTTCCCTGGATGTGCACACCCACCCTGCACTTTCTTCAATGCTGCCCCTATGGTAGGGGCCCCTGAGAACATTTGGAAAGATGCAAAATGGGGAAATGGCTTGATATTGACCCAGAGTGAGCCAAGGCACCATATCCAGTCTGCTGTGCTCACTTATTTAGTTGAAGAGGAAGCTAACACCTGCATGTCATGCTACAGGACTAAAATCTCATTTATTAAAGGTTGCGTATTATACTCCACTATTGTTGGAATATTTTATTTTCTAAAAGGTCGGATATCAAATCCAGTTATAACCTAAGCGTCTTCTACAAATGATTGCCATGGCCCAGACAGCTTTCATTCATTCAGTAAAAATTTACCAAATACCTACTATGTACCATGCCATATAGGACAAAAGAAAGTTACTAAACTAGTGTTTCTTCCCCATCAAACCCAACAGAGGTCAGAGAGACATAAACAGCTGGTTATAAAGCTATATGAAAATTCTACAATAGAGTTATGTACAAATTGCTAGGGACCCCAGAGGAAGATAGGATCAGAGAGACATGGCCAGGGTACACAGGGAGATGACAGCAGGTACCTACCTGAACCCAGAGCTCAGCGTGAAGTCTGGGGCCCCGCCCACTCGCAGCCTGGCCTGGTTAGGCTTGGCTGACACTACTGCGGTTTATGCTGTCAGCTTCGCAGGGGCAGCTCTAGGATCAGGCAGGTAGGGTATGTCTTCTGAAATTCTTTTCCTTTTTTTTTTGAGACAGAGACAGAGCCTTACGCTGTCCCCTTGGGCACAGTGATGTGATGTCATAGTTCACAGGAACCTCAAACTCCTGGGCTCAAGTGATCCTCCTGCCTCTGCCTCCCATGTAGTTGGTACTACAGGCACCTGCCACCACACCCGGCTACATTTTTCAATTTTTCTAGAGACAGGATCTTGCTCTTGCTCTGGTTGATCTCGAACCCCTGAGCTCAAGGGATACTCCTGCATCAGACTCCCAGAGTTCTGGGATTACAGATTATTTTCCACAATATCAAAACGGAACTTGATATGTTTCTTCAAAGAAGATGCAGATATTAAAAAAAAAAGAAGAAGAACATAAATGTGACTCAACCATCAAATCCTTTCAACGCCCTTTCCCAGGCATTGTTATTTCAGCTTTTCTGATTGACACGTCTCTGATTATCAGAGAACATTGACCTTGATTTCAAAAACCACAATTTCAGGTTTTCACGCTCACCCCACACACATGTACCCTTACCCTGCCTCCCAGAAAACCTACTTCCTTTTTTAAAATAGAATTATTTCTTGCTTAGGATTTTTTTTTTTTTTTTTTTTTTTTGCTTAGTGTACACAGCTTAATTTTTGAT
This sequence comes from Galagoides demidoff, assembly GCA_963574575.1. Taxonomy (NCBI): domain Eukaryota; kingdom Metazoa; phylum Chordata; class Mammalia; order Primates; family Galagidae; genus Galagoides; species Galagoides demidoff. Next base: position 11,392 of record CAUYQV010082447.1, read on the forward strand.
TTGGAGTTTTTAAAATAGCAGTTAAAAACACAAGAAAGGGCTCATCGCCTTGTGAAACAGTATAATGTCTGGCTATTTGTGCTACCACTGGGGAAGCTGTTTGACCACCATCTGAAATCTGGTGCAAATAAAGTCCCTTACTGAGGCCAGAGGAGAACAGCGAGGAAGTGAAGGCTATCTGGCACCTTTCCTGGAGGTCTTCCCCGCTGATTCCTTTATCCTTAGCTTCCTAAAAAGTAGGAATTTAGAGCCCATTTTTCTCATGGAGGGTGGAAGCAAATCGGGAGATTTTAAAATGGAAAAGATTGTATGTGAACATTCGACCTAAGATGAAACTTGCCATGGAGAAGACAACGCAGAAACTTCTCTACTAGTTGAGAACTTTGCATGAGGCTTCAAATGTTTCTAAAAATTGAAGATGACTTTCTAACAAAGTTGTAAATGGTTAGCATCAGAATTAAATCAGTGATAGTTGTCTAGAAAGACTCTTGTTTTCATTCTGTATTGTTTTATGATTTGATTTCTACGAAACACAGTTGTCAAAACAGTGAAAAATCTGCCAAGAGAAAGATTAAGAGAAATATATGGAAACATTCTGCATGTGGGACACCCTCTCTGCATCTGCAGAACAGCAGCTGAGCCCGTGGGTCTCTCCCAGGATGGTCACGTGCTACGTTCTCAGTGTGCATGGGACAGTCCTCCCCTGTCCTGCTGATTGTGGAATGGCCTTGGCTATGTGTAGAGGCAGGAAGGAGAACAAGACACATCCAAAGACAAAAATTGGTGGAGTCCAACTTGAATTCCAAAGCAGGGTGTCAGGAGTCGCAGAATGGCCCGTGGCAATGTCCACAATGGTGCGTAAGGCAGCCATGTCTGCCTCTGAGCAGAGACACCCACAGGCATCTCTTACTGAGTCACCCCACAGGGAACATTTCCCTCCATGTGAGCTGATACACCAAGGAGAAAATAACAGTTGTTAAATACGTTTATTAGAATTCTGTGAGAATAATAAAGATAATATTAATACTTCCATTGGCTGGGATTCTACAGTGTGACTTTCAAATACTTGAAACATAGTATCACACTGGACATTTCTATAAAATATATAATGGATTCCTCAGAAAATGAGATGCCAAGACATTAGACTGAACTTTGTCCACATGAACTACCATCTTGCAGAGGCTGTATTTGAACCCGTTATATTTGACTTCCCCCAGTTTTTATACCATTGCGGAAGGAGCCTTCAAAATAATGCTGTCAGGTTCCATGTACTGAGCACTCACTGAATACCTGGTGTTCTCCTACGTATTTTACATATGTCATCAGATATAATTCCCAACACAATTTTTGATATTAGACAGTGTTATTTCCCTTTTATAGTTTTCTTAGGTAAAATGTTTGACAACCTAGGTAACGTTCAGGGTGATTGTCATTACCAGGGTTACATACAATAGGCAAGCTTGGTGTTTGTCACAAATATTATCTTTTTTGGTTTTTGTTTGTTGGAGGGTTTTGTTGTGTGTGTTTTTGTTTTTGTTTTTATTTTAAGACAGAGTCTTACTCTTTCTAAAGTGCTTTGATGTCATCATAGCTCCCCTGGGCTCAAGTGATCCCCCTGGCTTAGCCTCCCAAGTAGCTGGGACTAGGTGCCCACCACCATGCCCAGATAGTTTTTCTGGATTTAGTAGAGATGGGGTCTCGCTCTTGCTCAGGCTCAGAGTTACATGAGCACACCAACCCCCGCCCCCAAACTCAGAAGTGTAGCCTTGTATACTAGGACACAGTCCGCCCGGGTAAAAGTATCAGGATTTGTTTCTAGGAGGACATGGGAAGGCAGATATTGGCGAAGAGAACTTAACCAGGCTCTGCCACACTGGGTGAGAACACTGCTGCCCAGACAGGAGCACTTCATCGGGGCTGATCAACTAGTAGCTCCTCTCTCGGTTCCATCACAATGAATAAACTCCTGCGGGGAGATCTTGGGGTGCAGGAAGGACTGCGCAGGAGTCCGTACCAGTGACAGAAGGGAGGTCGGCACTCCTGATGTCCACCTGCTGCAAAGTACTTTCCAGCAAGTCTACTCCTTCTCTAATAAATGGCTTTGCTTTTTTAAAATCGTCTTTTAGGAATATCAGCTACTATATGCTCCATTTATTAACTTCCTCAGCAGTAAAACTGTCAGTTTGCTTCCATAAGTTCTCTAATATTTTTAATATAGAAAATGGAACTTGATGCTATGTTGCGTTATACATTATACATTATATTGTGCATTGCGTACGTTCTTCTGTATCTTGGCTTTTTCCCTGAATGGGTTTTCTCAGCCTCTTTTCACGTCAGCACGTCATACTCTTACTGATGGTCATTTAGATTATCCAGTTAGAAATAATGTTTTAGGGACATCCTTGAATAATGTCTTTGAAGTAATTGACAAGTATGATAAAATATTAATTACATATATATTAAAATTTTCCTCTAACCATGCATTAGTAATTGGGCTAGGAATTGTGTATTTTTATGCATTAAGAAAGGCACTCACTGGAAAGCAGGGATTTTCGACTGCCGTGCCGTGAGAGGACCTTCGGTGTGCCGAGACCATTTCAAAAGATCATTAATTAAATTATTTCCAAAAGAAGTTCAAAGTGCAGTAATTATATTCTTTTTTTAACTCTTTCTTTTCATCAACGCAATTTAAGTGTGCCATGGAAGTTTAACTATAGGTGCCGTGAGATAAAAAAGGTTGAAAACCCTGGTCTAAAGCAACACTGTTCTAATGCAGAAAATAAGCTACATTTATTCAAGCTTGTTAGAAAGCTAGTAATAGGCTACAACTAATTTCAAGAAATAGTCCTAAGAGAAATCACAAAGATTCCTCAGTGCTAGGTTGGAAACCCTAATCTACAAAGTGACTACCAAAACCCACCCCGTGACCCCAGTGACCGGGCCAGCCTCTCTGAGTGCCGGGTGGTGCCGTGTGCCTGGCACTTTTCTTTCACGTTCAGATAAATTTTTCGCCCTTGAGGATTTCACATTCTAATCAAGAACATGATCAACTGAACGGGTATTTAATTTCTGGTAGCTGAGAGGATACCATTTCAGAGCTTTAACGCAGCATTTAAGAACCTGAAAAAGGGGGAGCATGAGCACCCCAGTGAGGATCAGGAAGATGCTTTCCACGGTGATCGCATGAAGTTGGGCCAAGAGGGAAGAACGTGGCCAGGGTTGGGGGTGGGGGTGTGGGCAGAGAAGTCTCAAAGGCTGAGAGAGAACCAAAATCACAGTGTGTTCATAACTCTGAAACCAGTTAGTATGATGGATATAGGAGGACTGGGAAAAGCCATGTGAACTACCTCAGTTTCTGATGGACATGGTTCCCTAGAAATCATTAATACCAATACTACTTTGGGAAAATAAAAGGGTTATTCAAATAAGATGTACACATTACAATATGACTAGCAAACAATTTCTCTCGTAGAAATATGTGGATTGTAAAATGATAGATTACTAAGATTTATAAAATTGATTAAGGCACAGGAAACAGACTATCCTAAATTGATAATGGAAGAACCCTGGAACACTGGGAAATTTTATGGAGAATAATTTGACAGTATATAAGGACATTTGACACTTCTTCCAGGCTTTTACCCAAATGTCTGCTTCTAGGAATTCGGCACATGATATAATCACATTACGCTGTGCTTAAATTTTTGACAATTAAAAAGGAGCTAATAAGATTTAAGTACACAAATGTTCATGAAAGAATCAATCATAACAGCAACCAAAAAAGGAAACTATACAAATATCCAATTATAGAGAGCTGGAGAAATAAATTGTACTGTTTACGTATAATTGATACTTCTATTAGATACACAGTATAAACAATGCTAAATTATACAACCGTATGTACTATTTCATTTACTCTTGCAGTAATAAATACCAAAATTTAAATAACATATGTTTAAAAATAAATAGAATAACAAAATTTAAAATAAGTACATATGTGCATATTTTATCCAAAAAGATTTATGCCAAAATACAAATAATGGCTATTTGTAAGAACTGGGTTCATTTTCTTTCTCTTTTTTTTTAACTTTTTATTTGGATTTTTTTCTAATTTTCTACAGTGAACATGAATTAATTTTGTAAACAGAAAAAAAAAACTTTTGTAACATTGAAGTAAAGAATACACTAAGGCAAATAAAGAAATATTCAAGGTACCAAAAATAAATCCTATCTCACGATAATAAATCTTCTGTTAGTCAATGCTTTTATTGTACACTAGGCTCTGTGGATTGCAAAGGTCATTACCTACATGCCATTCATCAAAATGCATGTTTAAAATATCTTTCTACTTAATATGGTCTCAGTGGGATTTGACAAAATGCCTGTTTGACTGTGTTATTAAATATGGCCAGGAGGATACTGTTTTGATTTTATAAATTACCCTCAAAAGACAAGGAACATAGGCACCACAAGATTCTTCAGTGAATTATAACAAACTTGCCTCTAGTCAATGGTACCTGGATGGGTCGTCCATAAACTATGTTAATAAAATCACGCTAGGGATTGCCATCATCATGTGAATTTGACTTATGGGAAGAATATGGTATAAGTGTTTTCCATTCATATGACTACTTTATTTGTTTAGATAGAGATTTTTCAACCAACCCTTGAGGAAAAAGCTCTGACTAGCCCAGGCTCTCAATGACCACCAATGCTCTTGGGAGCATCCTTTTTAAAAAAAAATTAACTAATTAGAAAAATGAGTGTGCTCACTTCAAAGATGAGATACCTTGAGAAAAATAAAATTAGTGACTATGTGTTGGGTGGTGCAGAATTCCAGGGATTTATTAGGCACAGTTCCCGCCTCAACATGAACACGCGTGTAAATATTTATGTCGAGTCCATACGGAAGCAACGAATACACAACAGATGGCTCTTAGGAAGGGTAAGAAGTTGGAAATTCCCCAGGGAGCCATGGAGCTACAACACTAGTTTCACATGATTCAGGGGAACAGGCAATCAGTTGAATTGAAAATGAACTTGAATGTTCTGATAGAATTTTCAGAAACTCAAATGTTATTGTATTTTATCCGAGGAAACAAAAAGTGAATTCTCTCACATTTGATCCCCTCTTCCTTGCCCATTCAAGATTGTTTTTCAACCGTCAACTGATTTTATTGGTTCTCTAAGATCTCTGCTGTTTTGAAAGCAGCTTAATCTTATTTTATTGCAAAATATTCCCTCATGGTGAAAGTATTTTGTGAAATTCATTTCTAAAATGTGAGATATTTTTAAGGCTATTTCAGTAATTTCATGAATAGAGTCTATAATACACCTGGGATCTTTGTCTACCAAGGGCAGGAAGAATTACGGCTGCATATACCAACGGCACAGTTAGATGGGAGACACACGGGGTGCTCAAATAAAGTGTGTGGGCAACCGATAGGACCCAATTTGATTGTATGTTTCATTTTTAGAACGATATTGCAAGCTTCTAAATTGGGTAGAAAATGACAAACAGTTACATTACTACTTTTATCTACAAGACAAGGGAGTTGAACAAAATTATTTCTAAGCTCCCCTCCATTTTTAAAATGCTATGATTCCACCTTTTTTCACTCACAACATGACAGTAATGGCCGCCCAGTGCTCTGACTGCATTCCTGGGATGCTTTTTAATGACCGTCAACTGCCAACTATCATTTTCCGTGTCACTGGTCCAGAAAAAGGCTGGAGGTCCGTTTGGAATTTATAGACAGGGAGGCTTTAGAAGCACAGGTTAGAGGGCAGCTCTCCTTTCCCATGCTGCTCATTGGAGGCAGGTTTTTATTTGAATAACTAGAGTAAGCATTTCCTCATGGACACTCAATACTTTGGCCAAACTATAGCAGGACTCATCATCCTTACACATAGAAGTGATTAATTAGAGTGACGATGATCAATCTTTTGTGCCAGTTCTCAGAAAGTAAAAAGCATCTCAAAATGTTTCTAAAAGCTTAACTTGGGGGCTGGGGCGGGCAGGAGGAGCAGGCTATTTCACAGGCAGCAGGGTAACTGCAACTCTCCATGTATTTTCTATTATTTTCTGGAAAAGGGAGAGGCTTTGGGGGACCTGGAGGGCTCAGTAGCAGAATGTGGAAGTGTGGGGAGGCTGTGGGTACAAGAAGCTGGGACTGTGCTGAGACTCAGTCACGGCACAGGGAGAGGTCACCAATGTGACAGCTGCAGATTAGGGCGTGGGGCCAGCCAGCCCGCAAGGAGAGTCTGGAAGGGAAGAATACTGAGAGCTGCTCTCCAGAGAAAGCCATCGCCACTTTGGTGATTCCTCAAATCGCTGGGGAAAGGACCCACCCTGAGATCCTCCATGGGGCTTGGGTGGGGAGCTGGAGGTAAGCAGACTTGGATGTCGGTCTTAGGTAGCATCATTGCATTTTGGCCTGCAAGCTAATGAGGGTCAAATTGCCTTACATGGTGATATAGGTACCCTCTATATTGGTAAATAAAAAGATTAAATTTGAGGCCAAATTAAATTTCTTTTGAAAAGTGAATTAAAGTTAAATTTGAAGCTTTCATGTAGAGAAACAGAAATATCATCTTTTATGTGCAAATATCATTATGATACTTTAAGGAAGTGTTTCCCCTGGCTATCAGTTACAAAAATAGAGGGATAAATAATGTGAGTCCTCTACAAGTTATGATATTTGTAATAGTCTATGATTCTGGATGGGTGAGGTGGCTCACACCTGTAATCCTGGCACACTGGGAGGCCTAGGAAGGAAGATCCCTTGACCTCAGGAGTTTGAGACCAGCCTGAGCAAGAACAAGACCCCTTCTTTACTAAAAATAGAAAAGCTAGCAGGCATGCTGGTAGGCATCTGTAGTCTCAGCTACTCAGGAGGCTGAGGCAGGAGGATGACTTAAGCCCAGGAGTTTGAGGTTGCTGTGAGCTAGGCTGATGCCACAGCACTCTAGCTTGGGTAACAGACTGAGACTCTGCCTCAAAAAAAAATTTTTTTTTCATGATTCTGCCAATTGCTTATAAAGAAAAAAATATGTAAGTAATATGTATTAATTTATGTATACATTTAGATTATTGAGCTCAAAGAGGTTAGTAACTTGGGTGTTAGGTCTTCTGATTATTTGATTACTTTTACTTTTGATGTTGTACATCAATAATTACATTTATCCATATCCGTTCCAAACTCTCATTTTTGTCTTGAATTGTAAGTATTACTTCCACATTAGACCTATAGAGGTGTAAGAAGTTTTCTACTTTTAGCCCATTTTCATTTCTCAGTCCCATCCTCTGTGACTACAGTCACAAACTCAGGTGGAACAAAGCATTTGCCTCCTCTGTATAGTGTGCCAGCAGCTCCAGGAGAAAAAGATTCCAAATGCCAGACTCCTCCCCAGTGACAAGTCCCCGAGTGGACTCAGATGACCTCTTCCTTTTTAGTCCCTCATCAACACAAATCACTTCAATAGAGCTATTGTCTCCAGCCCGCGCTGCCTTATTCATGGTGCCGGAGCATACTGAGACCCACTGAAAATGAAATCTCAATTTGTTTCACTAATGGAACTCATTTCGTTTCTTTTAAGCTCTGCCTTTGATTATTACCTTGTGACACAGGAAAAGCGGTGATAAAATGCTTTAATTGATGACACCCTCCCCATGATATTTGTTACACCTGCTATAAGGTAATTAGCTATTCAGCTATAACAACTGCTTATTAAAATGAAATGCAATAAATACTAGAAAATCTGTAAGTCAGTTTAGCTACTTAAGAAATAATGTAGCTATGGCCCATTAAGCTACCAAAAGCAAAGTTCTATCTGTGTACACAGGTTATCCACAAAGTATTCCCGTGTTGTTTTCTAAGGCCCTGTGTTGTGATACCCTCTGTTCAGCTATTGGCAAACAGGTGTCTTCATTATACAAAAAATGTAAATGGCCATCAACAACTCCCCTGACAGCAGAGAAACCAAAGACTGTATTCTCATGGAGAATCACTCCATCATGGAGATGATCCTTCCTTACTAGGCTGAGTGCGAAAGTCTTTTCTGCAGTATGGAATGCTCCCCTGGGGTACAGACCCTACTTTGGAGACTTCCATAAGCAGTAAAGACAAATTCTGTCTTGAAGGAATAATTCTAATGCTCACACAAGCAGCATCCACTTCCGGCTGCAGAAAGAGTCCCATAAACACAGAAGAGAAGATGCCATGGTAAGTGAAGACCCAAGTGGAGGGAAAACAAATAAACAACATAGCAGACAAACATTTGTCTCTATATTTCCAAGGAAATTGACTTGTAAAAGGAGAAAAGAGGCCAGACTCAATGGCTCATGCCTGTAATCCCAGCACTCTGGGAGGCCAAGGCAGGAGGATGCCTTAAGCTCAAGAGTTCAAGATCAGTCTGAGCAAGAATAAGACCCATTTTGTACTAAAAATAGAAAAAATAGCCAGGCATTGTGCCAGGACCCTATAGTCCCAGCTATTTGGGAGGCTGAGGCAACGGAATCACTTAAGCCTAAGAGTTTGAGGTTGCTATGGGCTGGGATGCCACAGCACTCTACTAAGGGCAACATAGTAAGACTTTGCCTCAAATAAATTAATTAATTAAAATAAAATTTTAGTATATAATTACTGCCTCAAAAAGGTGTTATAAGTCCTACTAAGAGAACTTAATGAGACTGGGCATGGTGGCTCATGCCTATAATCCTAACACTCTGGGAGGCCAAGGCAAATGGGTTCCCTGAGCTCAGGAGTTCAAGACCATCCTGAGCAAGACTGAGACTCCATCTCTACAAGGAATAGAAAAATTAGCTGGGTGTGGTGGTGTGCGCCTATAGTCCCAGCCACTGGGGAGGATGAGGCAGAAGGATTGCTTGAGCCTAAGATTTTGAGGTCGTTGGGAGCTATGATGCCACAAGTGAGATTCTGTCTCAAAAAGAAAGAAAGAGAGAGAGAGAACTTCATGACCTTGACCAATGACCTTGATGACTTTGGTGGAAAGAAGTGTCCTAGAACACACACACACTATTTCATTGCTTGGCCATTCGCCCTCTTAGCCTAAGCACAAACAGCTGATATTTTAACAAAACCTATATGATATTTGCACATAAGTGAGCATTCACCTAGGTATGACAGGCCCATTATTTATTGATACAGACATTCGTCAGAGGTCCATCTATTACTTCGCAAACTTTTCTGAAGTAGATTTTTATAACTTGTCTTTGTGGAAGACCCTCAGGTGAGAAAGCCTCTGCATTTCTGCTCTGAAAGTCTTTAGGAAAGTTCTCAGTGTGGGAGAATTGCAGGTTCAGAGGAATGGGAGAGCACACTGATAGCCCATATTGTAAACCTTTTTGTTTTATTTCCTTCATTTAAAAGCTTTCAGTGTGAGCTACAGAGAATGAGTTTCTGAGGGCTCCTATCTGATTCACTTTGCACTGGAGATTTGCCCTGTTCATCAGCTCAAAAAGAAGAGAAACTAGCTGGGCATGGTGGCTCACTCTTGTAATCTCACCACTCTGGGAGGCTGAGGCAAGAGTTCAAGACCAACCTGAGCAAGAGTGAGATTCCATCTCTACTAAAAATAGAAAAACTAGCCAGCTGTGGTGGATCCCTTGAGCCCAGGAGTTTGAAGTTGCTGTGAGCTATGATTCCACAGCACTCTACCCGGAGCAACAGAGTAAGACTATGTCTCAAGAAGAAAAAAAAGAAAAATAAAAGAAAAGGTCACATACTATCACCCTCTAGCAAAATCCATACATGGTAGAATTGGAGAAGGAACTTGCCTTGAGCCCAGGAGCTTGAGCTATGATGCCACAACACTCTAGCCCAGGTGACAGAGCAAGATTCTGTCTCAAAAAAATAAAAAAGAAGAGAATGAGCTTTCAAGTAAATAACTGGCATATTGGCATTATATATTTAACCATTTTTATTCTATTATTTTTGTTGTTGTTATTGTCATTGCACTTTAGCATGGGCTGGATTTGAACCCACCACCCTCGGGATATGGGACCTGCGCCCTACTCACTGAGCCACAGGCATTGCACAATATTTAACCCTTTTAAATAAATTTGACTTTCTAGAATTGATATGCAGAAGCTGGTGACTTTCCCCCTTACATTAATATGATAAGAAAATTGAGGCTTCCAGGCCCCTAATTATTTTAAGAATTAATCAGATGCTATTTAGAGCAGGTGTCTTCTTTGTCAGTATCCTCCTGAGAGTCCCCCAAACCGCCATTACCACCAGGGTGAGAGAAGGAGGCTGAATCCAGGGGTGGGCTTGGGGGGCTCATCAAAACACTGAAATTATAGGCAGACTCCTTTTTTCCTTATTTTCGTGTGCATTTGGGTTCCTATTTGCAAAGACCAGAAACCAGTTCTAGTAAACTCATGTAGGAAAGGAATTTATTTATCAATATATTGGAGCATTTACTAACTTTACTAGAAATAGATAGAATAGCTCAGAAATCAGTTATAAAACCAAGGGAGGGGAGGGACCAGAAACAACAGCGAAAATCACACCACAAAAAAACTGATTGAAACCCCTCTGCTACACTGCTTGGGACCCAGCTGTTCACCCCCGGAAATGCAGCTGGCACTGGCTCAGAGCATTGCAGCCTGCTCCCACTGTACCTCCTGAATGAATGCTGAGCTGGGCCTATTTCTTTCTGACACTGGCTCGAGATTCAAAGTCCCAGGACTAAGCAGGATGGTTCAGTCGGCCAAGCAGAGGCCATATGCCACATTCTGTCTGTGCAGGCTCATGGAAGACAAATAGGTCCCTGGAGATTTGGGGCTCCATGCTGGCAGTGGAGACAGAGCGCCTCAGAAAGGTGCACAGTGAGTTGACACTGGGCAGCTGGAGAGATAAATACATATATTTTATATGTAATTATAAACATATCAGTTACATAAAATTATGCATATGTTATTTTATATGATTAAAATCATAATGTAAATATAATTACATATGTGTATGTGTGTGTGTGTATCTTTTAGGAAACTACTTTCTATGGAGAAAACAGTTTTTAAATTTTATCAGATTCCTAGTAGTACTGGTTACCTTCCTAGGTAGAGAAACGCTATTAATAGAATCATACAATTTGACCTCCAGAAAGAACCAAAGAACCAAAAGGATGAAGAAGTCACTGCCAGGTGTGGTGGCTCATGCCTGCAATCCTGCACTGGGAGGCCGAGGTGGGAGGATCCCTTAACCTCAGGAGATGGAGACCAGCCTGAGCCAGGGCAAGACCCCTTTCCTACTAAAAATAGAAAAATTAGCCAGGTGTTGTGGTGGCACCTATAGTCCCAACTACTTGGGAGGCTGAGGCAGGAGGATCACTTGAGCCTAAGAGTTTGAGGTTGCTGTGAGCTATGACACCACAGCACTATCAGGGTGACAGAAAGAGACTCTGTCTCAAAAAAAAAAAAAAAAAAAAAAGGAAGGGCTTGGTGCCTGTAGCTCAGCAGCTAGGGCACCAGCTGCATGCACTGGGGCTGGTGGGTTCGAACCCAGCCCAGGCCTGCCAAACAACAATGACAACTACAACAAAAAAATAGCCAGGCATTGTGTTGGGCACCTGTAGTCCCAGCTACTTGGGAGGCTGAGGCAAGAGAATCACTTAAGCCCAAGAGTTTGATGTTTCTGTGAGCTGTGACACCACAGCACTCTGCTGAGGGCAACATAGTGTGACTCCGTCTAAAAAAAAAAAAAAAAAAAGGAAGAAGAAGAAAGAAAAAGAATAGTTCTTTGTTATCTTAAACATTACACCAAAGAATTCAACTTTGGGCAGTAATTTATCAAAGCAGTATTATAGGAAGACATGTCTGGCAGTTCAATGAATAGATTTGACCTAGAGCACTCATGGGGAGAATGAAAAGGAAGAGAAAAAAGTGCAGAAGTACGACGATAACGCATATAGTACTAATAAAGCATAACAACTTACGTCACATAATTTGCCAGAAGTTGAATCGGGTCCCAAACCCGAGTGTACAGACTGCAAATAGTGGGCATCACCTGCCCATACACATTGAACGCAAGGGGAAGGTGAACGTGAGTTCACACAGGAGTTTGAGTTTCCGGTTATGAAAGCACATCAATTTACCAGGGACAGAGGTCAGGATACAGGTAAGACCTGAAGATGCAGATCTCAAGGTGTAGGGGACGCCAAGAGCCAGATAACATCTGAGCAAGATGATCTGCAGCTGAGGGGTGGACTCGGGCCATTCGTCCACAGCTGTTCTTTGTGGAAGAAGAGCCCAAGCCTTCAGCAGGTAGTCATTTGTTAATTACTCCCCTCATCTGTGTTGTACAGTCTCTGCGAGTGCAGAGGTTACTCCGGGCTACCCTGCAAGTAAGGGCTAGCCTGCCTCCCTCAAGCTTGTACTTCTAATCCTCCTCATACCTGGTTCCTTCCTGCGGTGATGGAGACCAGGGCCATAGGGGCCTGACGGGTAGTGACATCAGGGCAAGTTAGGGGCGGATTACCCTCCTTACAGGGGGAGGAGACAGAGTGATGTCTCCTTTCCACAGAGGTCGGGAGCTTTTCCCGGCCTCATGAGCTTGGTGCAGTGGCAGAGAAATCAACCAAGAGGTGATGTGGGATTTTCTTCCAGAATTGGCCCAGCATTCACTATGGAAGGTTAAGGGACAAGGAAGGCAGTGGTGCTGGTGAGGGTCACACCAGAAGGCCTCCACTGAATGGCATAGCTCAGTGCTTAAGTGGCTGCCTGCACTGTCACTGGACCTGGGAAGAGAAATCTTCTGGCCTGGTCCCCAAGCCCCAGGGGCCACTGTAACTCCCAGCCACCTACCGCTACCTCCTTTGCGAGGTTGCTGGCCTCGTCTCTGAAAGCCACTCTTCCCAGGTCTTGTTAATGGAAGAAGAGGGTCTGGCCACCTGTCACTGTCAGCAAATATGTAGAGATGGGATAGATCCACCAAACTTTGTCAGAGGGCCGGGATTCTAGAGAACAGTGAGAATAGTCTCTCTAAGACAGTTCTGATCTTCCATTTCAAAAACCACAGATTTATACATAAAAGTTCAAAGCAAAAACCATGTCGACCCTTATCTTAAGCAACAATAATTAACTCTTATCTTAAACAACAATAATGGACATAACCCATGACCCCAAACAACATTTCTTTGGGGTTTATGCCCCGGGTTAAGTGCTATGGTCTCATAACTCACAGCCCAATCACTTGGGCTCAAAGGATCCTCCTGCTTCAGCCTCCCAAATAACTGGGACTACAGGCACCTGCCACCACACCAGCTAGTTTTTCTATTTTTAGTAGAGATAGGGTACGCTGGCTCAGTCTGGTTTTGAATTCCTGAGCTCAAGGGATCCTCCCACCTTGGCCTCCCAGAGTGCTGGGATTACAGGTGGGAACCACCTGCCTGGGCCAGCAAAACAACATTTCTAGTTCAAAGTTAATCTCCTAAATAATAGCCCTAAACTACTCAAGATGCACACTTTTAGGTTAAAGCTGAATTTACAAAACAAAAAAGGAAGCCAGAGGGTCACATAAGACCTAAACCAGCCAAACCAGCTGTGTCATCTCAGCCCTAGCCTGACTAACTCCACCTTATTCTCACTCTGAGTTAACTCACAACCTTAGCATCATCTCTGTGCACTCCACAGGCCAGCAAGCCCAAAGCTTCAAATAATTTTAAATCAAAAGTTTGGCCTCAGGGAGCATAAGGTTAACTGCAAGTCAGCCTTGCAGACTCCATAAAACGGAATGAATAAAATAAAAATGAGAAGCATGAGCATTGCAGTCAGTGGAAAGAGAATTTATCCTCTCTGCTATACATGCTCCAGACACTTAGAAAAAAAAAGGTAAAGGCCACAACAAATTCCTTTTCAAAAAAAAAAAAAAAAGAGAGAGAGAGAGGTTTCAGGAGATTATTTTAAATGCATATTACTCTCTGTCTCTAAAGAGAATGATCAGAGTACCATAAAAGATGACTATGAATTTTGGTCGGGATTATCCTCTTCTCTTTTATTGGTGACTGATATTCTAGTAAAAGATACTAGAAAATATAAGCCTGCTTTGAAGCAGGTCCATAAAAAGATGACTTGGAATTTAGCACCCATAACCCTTGGTCCTGGTTCGGAGTGTTGCAACCTTGTAAAAAAGGCAAACATCTCTCAGTGAGGCTAGAGGGAAAATGATAAAGAGGCTCCAAAGAGCATTTTAATGTAATTGTTAGAGGCCAGTGGAGATGAAGAGCTTTTAAAAAAATAATCACACTTGCCAAGAATATATTTGGGAGTTCTCTCAGCAACACTCCCTTGAAATATGACCTGTGAATCTTACAGCAATCCACTGAGCCACGGTCGGTCACCGCTAAGACCTCACATCATTGTCTGTCCAATTAACTTAATATTTCTTTTAATTATGCCCACACCATTAGAAGGTATTCATTTTATGGGCTGCGGGATGCTAGAAAGGATTACTGTTATATTTTGCCCCATCTATAATGTCGACTGAGGAACTGCTGTGATTAAGTCCCTCATACTCAGTTCATAAACTGTACAACCAACTCTCCCGGCTCCCAGCCTCCCAACCTGCAGGCCTGCACCAAGAAAGTATTTATCTTTTAATTACTTTTCTAAATTTCAGGTTAATGTGAGGGTACAAACAACTAGGTTACAATGCTTGAATTTGTTAAGTAGAGTCCCTCTTGTAGGTGGGTCCTGCACCCAGGAGGTGCGCCATGGACACTTACATTATGCCCCTTAGGTGGGAGCTCACCAATCCCCCGCCTTCCTCCCCTCTCCAGCAACCTCCCTCTGTTCTCTGCTTGCATCCCACAAAAGACAGAAAACTTGACAAGTGGGCACAGTTACAGGCATTTCAGCAGACCAGCATTACTTACTTTAGCTATCAGCCTCTGATTTCCAGTGCAGTTCTGTTTGCAAAAGAAAATGCAGGTGAATTTGCTCTAAAAGGGGCCTGAGAAGTTACATTTTCATTCCTTGACTGAGCAACAGCTGTGCTTTGAATACACAGAGAGTACAATATGAATTCTTTTTATTTTCTAGAATAAAAGTATAACGATTAATGGGCACAATGTAGGGGTACACGGCACACCTGTTGGAACACAAGAAAAACAGGGACTCTACCTAACAAACCCAAATGTAACCTAGTTGTTTGTACCTTCAAATTAACCTAAAGTAAAAATAAAATAAAATTATGCAATAAAAGTATAATAATAACTAAAAACTATGTTCTGATTCATTAGCTTCCAAAGAAGAAATACATGATATAACGTGATATTCACATATCTGTCCAATTATATGTCAGTGTTACACACTTTAACGGGCATTCAGTTAAAAATTCAAGATTTTCTGTTGTTCAGCCTCAGAAAATCTTCCTTACATCACACATAACAATTAGTTACCTAATTATTCAATTCAGTTCAGGGCATTCACTGCCTCTCAGTCTATAGAAACACATTACATTACTTTGTCAATTCAATCAACATCTTCAATGGGAATTATTTGGCTGTAGTTACCTTTCATTTTATGAAATATCAATAATGTTAAAAAAAATGTTTCTAAAGTATTTCTATAAAAAAGTACTTTACTCCATGAAAAAGTTAAGTCTCTCTTCTGAGATAAAGTCTAAAATTGATTTTGTTGAAAATTTTCAGACGTGAACTCATAGCCCCCTGAGTGTTCTATTATAATTGCTTCTGCATCAGTTTCAAGACTCATGGTACAAACAATACTATCATCTCCAAGAAGCGTGCCTTTGAATGTACCTTTCTCTGAAATCTTATTCCATTTAGGCTAAGAAGGTTGGAATACTATCTTATAAAGTCTGCCTGATACAGAGGGTGCCAGAGTCTCACTCTGTCACCCTGGGTAGACTGCCGTAGGGTCATAGCTCACAGCAACCTCAAACTCTTGAACTAGAGATATCCTCCTGCCTTAGCCTCCTGAGTAGCTGGGACTACAGGTGCCCACCATGATCCCCAGCTAGTTAGTTTTTTTTATTTTTAGTAGAGATGGGATTTCACTCTTGCTCAGGCTTATCTGGAACTCCTGAGCTCAAGCTATTCTCCCCACCTTGGCTTCCTAGAGTGCTAGGATTTAAGGAAAAAAAAAACACATAATACTGAAGTCACCTTTGACTTCTGTAATTACATGAGATATAAGATAACAAATGTTGTAATACTGAGTATTACAATTTTAATACACTTTTTTCCTTTCTTAAAGTGTTTATAATTTTTGGCAACCGCTGGCAACCTCTGTATTTGATAGTTATTTCATACATGTAATTATTTTCTAGGCAGTGAAATCTCAAGCCCCTTTATGGGAAAGATAATGTGCCAGATTCTTCTAGAAAGTACATCTATATCCAGGTAAATTCTGAGCAAAAGAAGCAAATGACACTAGCTGCTATACTGACACTGTCTCTCTTCTTCTCTTTCTTTCTTTAAACCAAAGAAATATTTCTATATTTGAAAATATGCGAAACTCCTAGAACTCACCTTGACTTCCTATTCTTTTGAGTCTAAGCTTAAGTTAACAAAGGGGTTTCAGCTCCCTTAATAACACCTGCCAACTGCCTCATTTCCTGCAAGGCTGTGTTGAGCAGGGTTGTAAAGCTACACCAAGACTCAGCAGGAAAATAGCCATAATCAATTAGAAAAACCCACCAAGAGAGGCATGCCAGAGAGCCTCACTGGCCACAGCTCAGGTCATTTGCAGCATGCAAGGGAGATGGTCAGCAACATGCTCCCCATGTGGCATCTGGTGTGCTACAACTCACTCATTTTTATAGTCCAGATCAGAGTGAAATGTACAGAAGAACCCCTTGGGGTTTACATAAACCACAAATTTAATCTTAGGCAAGTGAAAAATCAAAAACATAATTTTAATCCAGTCCCTTCGGAGATGGAACTCTTCCCTGCATCTTTAAAAGATAAGAAAAGTCAAGTTTTCTCAAATCCAAAGGTTAGAAGACCTTCAAACATCCCAAGGTATGTAATTTTTTAAAGCTGTCTTTCAGTTTCCTGAGTGGTTTTTGTCTTTTCTCTTTACTGTGATGAACTAGATACTTCAAGACCCCTTGGAGCAGTGAGAGGGGTGATAGGATGGAACAATGCCAGTCTGTTGGAATGGTGGTTTCGAAATGTTAATAAGGTCAATGGGATGAAATATCTTAACTCAGCTTCTGTTAGGGCCATGAGTAAGTGGCAAAATTAGATATTTATTTCACCTTCCCCTCAAAATTGTGAACTATGTTTAAAATTTAACTGGGCATCGTGTGCACATGTAATTAATATTTAAAAATCATCAGTAGTTCAGAACAGTCCCATAACCTCCCATCCGAGAAAACCATGTATTATTTTAACTACAACTGCTATATTGGCAAACCAGAAACCTAACCAAGTTTATTTAATATTACACATAATAGCAAAAATAACCCTTCATATTTTTTCTTTTTCTTTTTAAGACAGAGTCTCACTCTGTTGCCCTGGTAGAGTGCTATGGTGTCATAGCTCACTGCATCCTCAAACTCTTAGGCTCAAGCAATCCTCCTGCCTCAGCCTTCCAAGTAGCTGAAACTATAGGCACTTGCCACAATGCCTGGCTAATTTTTCTATTTTTAGCTCAAGTGATTCTCCCACCTCAGCCTCCCAGAATGCTGGGGTCTTGGGCATGAGCCCCCCCAGGGCCTGGTCAACCCTCTGTATTTTCATCTGAATATGTTAAAGAACTCTGGCAACTTCAACTCAGTAATCTTCATGAGTCCTTTCTGTTTAGGTTACAAGAAATCTATGCCAAGATGGACCTCTTTGTCTCCATGTCACATATCTTCCTCTGTGGCAGAAAAGAGGCTGGTTGACTTTTGCTCTGCAAAGTGCAAGTATTGCCAGCTTGGCCTTTTGAGTTTATTGGAAGAGTAAGACAAAGATCTTAATGAAAAACATTTTTGATTTTCAGATGTAGGAAATGCATTAGAGCTGTGATTTTCAACCGGTATGAAGAGATAATTTTTAAAAATTAGTCACTGAGTCTCAGTGCCCGTGGCTCAGTGCTGGCCACATACACAAAAGCTGGTGGGGTGGAACCTGGCCTAAGCCTGCTAAACAATGACAACTACAACCGAAAAATAGCCGGGCATTGTGGTGGGCACCTGTAGTCCCAGCTACTCAGGAGGTTGAGGCAAGAGAATCGATTAAGCCCAAGAGTTTGAGGTTGCTGTGAGCTGTGACATCATGGCACAAGAGCTTGAAGTTGCTGTAAGCACTCTAACATAGTAAGACTCTGTCTAAAAAAAAAAAAAAATCAGTCACTAAATTATTTTCAAAAGAAGTTCAGAGCACAGTAAGTATATTCTTTTTTATAAACTCTTTTTTTTGGATCAACATAATTTAAGTGCACCATGGAAGTTTAACTATAGGTTCAAGTGTGCCATGAGATCAAAAATGTGGAAAAACACTGCTCCAGAGAAATGGAAAGAAAAAACAATAAGTCATTTCTTAAAGTCATTACTTTTGAAGTCACTAAATCTGAAGCTCTGATAAGAGACACCAACCACAGGCACGCAAGTGGGCACAACTCCCGAGTCCCAGAAGCTCTTCTTTGGTGAGCACCTGTGTATTTTCAGAGGCGTAGCCTTTGCTTACTTCAAGGGGGCTGTTTCTTTAATTGCTTTCGCATAGCAGATTTCCCAGTGAAATCTACAAATTATAAAAAACCACAGAAATAAACCCAGCAGTGGGTGAGTCTGCTGTTTTCATTAACTTAAGAATATTCATATCAGTATCATGAATGCCGGGTCAAGAGCTCTTGGCAGTCTGATTCTGTCTACTTCACCGGAGGCCAACAAGAGTCCAGTGTACCATGAGCCACACTCCAACTCAACAGGACTTACTCTCAGTTTATTCTGTACACTTGATCTTCCCTGAATCACAGACTGGGCCAGGTTAACTACATACCTGAAATTTTGTGACTTCAGAGAAAACAAATTGAGATAAAACCAGCTGAACAACCATTATCAAATAAATAGCTTACTGAGAGTTACAGATGATACATATTGGCACAAATGTACTCACATACAATGAAATTAAAAGAATCAGAGTTAGTCACATACACTCTGTATGTGTGAGTATTCTTCAACATATTTGAGGTAAAGTGGGGGATAGTGGCTCACGCTTGTAATCCCACCACTCTGGGAGGACAAGGTAGGAAGATCCCTTGAGTTCAGGAGTTTGAGACCAGCCTGAGCAAGAATAAGACCCCATCTCTACTAAAAATGGAAAAATTGCCCAGGCATGGCATTTGCCTGTGTCCCAGCTACTCAGGAGGCTGAGGCAGGGGAATCCCTTGAGCCCAGGAGTTTGAGGTTGCTGTGAGCTATGACGCCACAGTGTTCTACCCAGAGAATAGAGACTCACTCCCAATGGAGTGAGACTCCCAGCACTCACTCCCCATGGAGTGAGACTCTGTCTCAAAAAAGAAAAAAAAAATCAGAGCTAATTAACATTGTTATTTACATTTTTAAAGTTCTCTTCTATATCCTTGGCCAGGAGCAGGCTAGAAAATAACTTGGGTTGTGTTTGGACTTGTTTTCTTTTTGTCTCATCTAATTTATGATCATCTATTTCTCTTCTGCCCCTCTCATCCCTGGATAATTCAGTAATAGCTTTTGCTTCAGCCAGTTGCTATCTTGCACTAGGCTTTGAAAAGGTTATTGGAAAGAATTATCTACCCACCTAAAGTTTCCCTAAATACTCAGACATCTTAATCAGTCACATGCCAATAGCTTCTGACTTTGTTCTGGTCCCATGTCTAGGGAGAGCTCACTCCCACTTTACAGACAGCCGCCTTCTCACTGTGTCCCCCACGACATCTGAGTGGGGGAGCAGCCTCTTTCCTGTCTCTTCTCATAAGGCCACTAATCTCACTCCTGAGGGCCCTCCATGACCTAACCAGCTCCTGAAGATCTCCAACATACGAGTTCAGTTCATAACAGGACCCATTATGCTTTTGTCAAGGGAACGGCTTTCACATAGGCTATTAGAGATGAAGGTGCAGGTGCATAATAATGCCAGAAATAACACAGTGGATAACTTACAAGGATTGCACGGTCCCTGGGACACCATTCTCCTTCCTCTCATGTGACTCCTGGACTCCCTCCAAGTTCTCTCATGGTACACATCTTTTCTTTGGCTCCCAATCTCCAATGAATACAGGCTGAAAACATTACCTAGACAGACAAGCCACATATAAATCTTCCAAAAATACCTATGGCAATCTATATTCAGATTTGGAAAACAAACAGTTCTCCAAAGGAAACGGAATCTGTAGGGTTGGCCTTTAGCAGTAGCAGAACAGAGCGGTTTAGTTTTTTGGAGACAGAACTTCAGACTTCTCCATTCAATACTGTAATTTTCTTGAGAAATAACTATAAAATGGTTTTCCAGGACAAGAGGAAAATATCTCTCAAAGATAGGTTCTTCCTTATAATAGTTAATTGTATGGTTTTTGTTTGTTTGTTCTGTTTTGAGACAGAATCTCACTCTGTTACCCAGACTGGAGTGCAGCAGCATGAGCCTAGCTCAGAGCAACCTCAAACTTCTGGGCTCCAGCCATTCTCCTGCCTCAGTATCCCGAGTAGCTGAGACTACAAGGGTCCACCAACACACCCAGCTAATTTTTCTATTTGTAGTAGAGATGAGATCTCACTTCTGAGAGAGTTCAGGAGTTCAAGACCATCCTGAGCTCAAGTGATTCTCTCGCCTCAGCCTCCCAGAGTGCTGAAATTAGAGTTGTGAGCCACCTCACCTGGCCCTAATTAACTGTATGTTAATTATATACATGTATCTACACACACACACACACACACATCCTATTAGTTCTGTTTCTCTGGAGAATTCTAATATACTCCTCTCAGCACACACACACACAAAAAGTATATATATATAAGTATACATATATATGTGTATATATATGCTTTCCACTTGGGTTCGTTCATCTCCTCTTTTGCTTATCAATATTTTTATCAGCCTTTCCACTTTTAATGAACCATTTTCTGGACTTTCCTCAGTTCAAGTTCAAAATAATTTCTGGGGCTGGGCATGGTGGCTACTCACACTTATAATCCCAACATTCTGGGAGGCTGAGGCAGGTGGATCAACTGAGTTCAGGAGTTGGAGACCACCTTGATGAAGAGTGAGACCCTGTGTCTACTAAAAATAGAAAATTGCTTGAGCCCAGGAGTTTGAGGTCGCCATAAGCCATGATGACACTGATACAGGGTTCCCCCATTCAAGTCTGGACAGGGGACCCCAATTTTCCTAGGCTTGGGCAGATTCATGAAGGGAACACCCTGACCTTTCACTCTGAGCTGGAGGGACTGAATTAATTCCTTTGTCCATAACACTCATTAACAATGAAAACGTGTTTCTATTTGCCAAGTCCTGGCCAAGTATAATTCTCAAGACCCAATACCCCTAGATAAAGAGCCCATGTAGAGACTCCCCAGTTAGTTCTTTCCCCCTGCTAGAAGCGCTGGTGCCTTTTACTTCTTCTGTATTCCTTTCTAATTTCTAATAAAATCCTGCCTTGCCACTGATCTGTGGTCCATGGGTTCATTCCTCGAATCCCCCCGAGACCAATACCCTACTGAAGAGTGAAATTCTGGTAACAACACCATGGAAATCTACTGAGGGCAACAGAAACTCTCTCTCAATAATAATAATAATAATAATAATAATAATAATAATAATAATAATAATATTTTCTGGCTCCAGACGAAACTAAGATCACCTTTTTATATCAATTAATACCAACTAAATCTAATATGCCAACAAGTCTTCATGATTTGGGGGCATAGAGTACAAAGAAACAGGCTTATTTCTGAAGGACTCTGAGGGTGAGGAAGGAATACGGAAAGAAAAATAACCAAAAAGATTTTTGTAAATAGTTTAAGTCCCTCTTCTTCAAACCAGGAAGGAAGATTAGTTGCCTTCTCTGGAGAGAAGACTCTCATATTGATCATATAACAAAAACACGACATACTGAAGGAAGTAATGCCAAACAAGTAATATTAGAGAACACATTTGATAAATGCATGTCTCTTAAGGATTTCACATTGTGAAATGAGATTAAAGTACACAAGAAATGGGATTAACAGCCTGGCTTGAAATGTGGCATCTTGAAAAATGGCTGATGGCCACATCAAGTCTGACTACAACACTCAATAACCTGCTTTCCACAGAAAACACTTGTAATTTGTCATTCACTGTGGTTAGTGAATGGCCCTGGGCCCTTTCGTCCTCATGGTTTCTGTTTGCATTTTGTTACCAAACGTTATAGATTGGAAGAACTGGTGGGGAATCCAGTGGGAGGGTATTCTAGGAGTTTGTATGTAACTATAAAACACCGTAAACTCATTCTTCCTCAAAGATACCTGGGTAATAAACTAAAAATATACCATTGCTAGGCTGCTATAAATTATTTCTCTTTACTGTCAAGTTTTTTAAGAAGCTCAATTTTTTTCTCTGTAAAAATATAGTAACTACGTCACAGAAGTTCACTGAAAATTCAACCCTATCACATACATAAGGCACCCATCATTACACCTGTCACTTGATATGTCTGCCACAGACAGCAGCCATTCTTCCTGTGACTACCTACCCATGAGCTCTGCCAGTCTCAGTAGTTCAAGGCCTATGGGGCTTTTCCTACCATTGGTGACATAGCTCTGCACTTAATCCCTATTAGCTCACCTCTCTCTGTCCCAGCCCATCTTCCCAACCCTAGCTCTCCCTGATCTCCATATTCCACAGACCTGGGCTTCTTATTGGACATCCAACACACCCCAAGCTTTTCTCACTGCAGTCCCCACTTGCCTTGCTGTTGTAGGTACCTACCTGAATGTCCTACAAAATGCCCCTGGCAAGAGCTGGCCCTTCATTCCCAGCCCAAGTCAAATACTACACATATCCTCCATGAAGCCACCTTCTTTCTTTTTTTTTTTTTCCCAGGGGTAAGATAGGATTTTTATTAGAAATTAGAAAGGAATACAGAAGAAGTAAAAAGAACCAGAGCTTCTGGAAGGGGGAAAGAACTGAACTCAGACACCTTCTTTATTACTTTGTTTTTTCTTCTTTTGAATCCCTGCAAGGCCCTTTATAGAGCTACATTTTTCTGCTATCCATTTTTACTATTGTAAATCATAAGCTCCTGGATGACAGGAGTTTTGTCCCACATATCGTTGATTCTCTGCCATCATTTGACATATTTTCTTTATAAAAAGTACTCAAATATTGGTTGACGTGAAAGGAAAACACCAGAAATAAGATAATATGTTAACATCTTCTGTAATAATGATGATATTAATTATATTGTGCAACTTGGACTTGAGCTCATAACATCTGGCATACCATTTGTGATTATTAATCTTAAATAAGAATGAAAACTTTGTAAGCAGAGGGTTTCACTCAATAGGGGCTGGTAACTAGGGTTGGAATATTTTATTTTTGACATACCAGGTATGTCTATTTATTTCTTTAACAAAATTAATTTTTTTTAATTTAAATTTGAAATTTCTGTCACCGCTATCTATGAACTCTGGATATATTAATTCACATTCCATTCCTACATTTATTGCCTGTACTTTCCCACTGTCACAAAGTAAAATCGATTAATTTTAATCGTTGGAAAAATTCACCACAGATGATAAGAGAAAAGGGAAAAGAATTTAAATGCTGCATTTTCCTAGCAGATTTGGCTTCAAGGAGGGAATCCATTGTAATTATACTCGATAACTTGAAAAATCTAACTACTTGTATTTCTCTTACTTTATTCAGTTTGTGAGTCAGCTCACAAAATGTCTCTTTGACTTTAACAAAGATAAAACTAACAATGCTTCCTCCAGCCTCCTGGTAGTTAAGCATTTTCCTTTCAGAAGGAGTGGGCGTAAACAAAGCCTGTCACCATAGAGTTAGTATTCCCTCTCCATTCTCTTTCAGCTCATCTCATGACTTAGGAATACTTGAAGGGAAAAGTCTCCACTTAGTTTAATAAACTTTCTAATATGTGCTAAGCTTCATGAAGGGAGAAGGAAGGGAGGTCCAGTGAAAAGAAAAAGAAAAAAGAAAGAAAAGGGAGCCACCTGTGGCTCAAAGAAGTAGGACGCCATCCCCATATACTGGAGGTGGTGGGTTCAAACCTGGCCCAGGCCAAAAATTGCAAAAAAAAAAAAAAGTATATATATAGAAAGAAAGAAGAAAGAAAAGAAAAGAAAGAGAGGGAGGGAGGGAAGGAGGAAGGAAGGATAGAAAGAAAAGAAAAGAAAGAAGCAAGGCTTCTATGTAAATGCTTCAGGAAGGCAACAGTACACAGAAAAAATTTAAGCAGATTATTTTCATTGAACTTATTTTTATAAATATTATCTATATATAGTACTTGAGTTTTCTATTCAAACTTCTTCTAACTTACATTTGTTTAAGTATAAATAATGAATGAATTGAAGGAAAACATTAAGAACATAGGGAAAACAGGTATAAAACAAACATCATGAATGTAATTCACTATGGCCATAAATATAACCAAAGTCCAGGGAAGACCAGGAAAAAGAAAAGGAAAGGAAAGGTTTAGAACAAATTCTGAAAATCATGAATGTGCTCTCAAAAACTCAGGGTGTCTTACTCCTCTCCACATGGGTTTCTTTTTTTCTAAAGTGTTTGCAATTTCCTTCTTCCTTCATATACATATACTTATCTCAAGTCGCAACTAAATCTAGACTACCAGAAACTCTGGGAAGATGGCCGACTGGTAGTAACCCTCAGCAGAGGCTCTGGACCAGAGGGAGAAAAACTGGACAAAATTGGACTCTATGAAGCCAAATGTGGTGAGCTGAGCCAAAAAAGAAGTTCAGCAGGCTGTAACTCCAAGGAAGAGCATTCAAGAAAACAAATTACAGGTACAAAACCTATCAACTAGAGGATGGGAAACCCCTCTCCCAAGCAGGAGGCCCTCAGCAGGCTATCTGCCAGTGAGCAGTGAACAAAAAAACCTCTCATTTTACCTTGTTGGAGAAAGCTGCTAAACACCAGGTCTCTTTCTCCAGGGAAGTCCCTCTTATGACATCACCCCACCAGGCATAAAATTGAACAGATATTTTCTCCCGCAAGTCCAAACTCCCATTCCACCCTTCCCATTTTGCATGGTGGTCTGAAGTTCTGCCCCCTGCAGAGCACAGAGTGTTTGCTCTTTTCTTGAGAGATCTGGCATAGTATGGACTGCCAAGCATCAGGAAGGAGTCTGTGACTAATGGGGAAGAATGAGGGTGTGGGAAGAAAGGGACCCTGGTTATGACTTTGCCCGGCCAGTGGTGGTGTTGACCCTCAGTTTGGGCTGTGATGGTGGAACGGGGTGCAGAACCCCTGGCTCTGACAGCACCCACAGCAGAAGAGTGGTTGCCCCATGTGGACTGAGTTTGGCAGGCAGGACTGGTCCCCAGCCCCTGCTGGGCCTGCGAGTAGCGGCTTACCAGGTGTGGACTGAGACTGAGGGCAAGGGCTTGGCCCCCTGACTCCAACAGAACCCTTAAGCAGAGGCTTCCTGGGTATGAACCAAGACCTGAGGGCAAGGGTGTGGTCCCCTGTCTCCTATGGGGCAGTTGAGCGGAGGTTTCCTGGAGGAGGATTGAGACCTACAGGGAGAGTATGGTGCCCTGACTCCAACAGAGCATATGAACCGAGGCTTGCTGGGAAGTGGACTGAGACTGACAGGCAGGGGTGTGGTCCCTTCACTCCAACTGGTCTGGCAAGCAGAGGCTAGCTGGATGTGGACTGAGACCAGTGAGTGGGGGCATGGCCCCTGGCTCCAACTGGGCCTATGAGCCGAAAAGCAGACAACAGTGTAGACTGAGTCTGACTCAGCCAGGGGTATCCAATTGTGCTGTTGGAGACCCTTGAATCCCTCTCTATAAAGAGAACTACGAAACTCTGGGAAAAGAAATAGCTGAAGATGTTAACAAATGGAAAAACATACCATGCTCATGACTGGGAAGAATCAACATTGTTAAAATGTCCATTCTACCCAAAGCAAGCTACAGATTTAATGCAATCCCTATCAAAGCACCATTGTCATATGTTAAAGAGCTGGAAAAAATAGTACTTCACTTTATATGAAATCAGAAAAAAACTTGAATAGCAAATATATTACTCAGAAATAAGAACAAATCAGGAGGTATCACATTACCAGACTTCAGGCTATATTATAAATCTATAGTGATCAAAACAGCATGGTACTGGCACAAAAACAGGGAGGTAGATTTATTGAACAGAAGAGATGAACCCAGCCACTTATTGTCATTTGATCTTAAATATTCAGTGAGGGAAAGACTCCCTATTTAACAAATAGCAGTGGGTGAACTGACTGGCAACCTGTAGAAGACTGAAATTAGACCCCCACCTTTCACCATTAACAAAAATTAATTCTCACTGGATAAAAGATTTAAACTTAAGACATGAAACTATAAAAATACTAGAAGAGAGTGAAGGGAAAACACTTGAAGAAATTGGCCTGGGAGAATATTTTATGAGGCGGACTCCCTGGGCCACTGAAGCAACACCAAAAATACATTACCGGGATCTGATCAAACTAAAAACCTTTTGCACAGCCAAGAGCACAGTAAGTAAAGCAAACAGACAACCTTCAGAAGGGGAGAAGATTTTTGCAGGTTATGCTTCCAACAAATGTCTGATAACTAGAATCTACAGAGAACTCAAACTAATCAATAAGAAAAGAACAAATAAACCCATTTCTCTGTGGGCAAGAGACTTGAACAGAAACTTCTCTGATGAAGATAGGCACATGGCCTACAAACACATGAAAAAATGTTCATCATCCTTAATCATCAGAGAACTGCAAATCAAAACCACTTTGAGATATCATCTAACTCCAGTAAGATTAGCCCACATCACAAAATCCCAAAACTACGGATGTTGGTGTGGATGCAGAGAAAAGAGAACACTTCTATATTGCTGGTGGGAATGCAGGCTGATGTGACCTTTTGGAAAAGAGTTTGGAGAACACTCAAGGAACTAAAAGTAGACCCACCATTTGATTCTGTAATTCCTCTACTAGGTATATACCCAGATGACCAAAAATTATTTTACAACAAAGACATTTGCACCAGAATGGTTATTACAGCCCAATTCATAATAGCCAAGATATGGAAACAGCCCAAGTGCCCATCAACCCATGAATGGATTAACAAATTGTGGTATATGTAAACCATGGAATACTATGCAGCCATAGAAAAGGATGGAGACTTCACATCTTTTATGTTTACCTGGATGGAGCTGGAACATATTCTTCTTAGTAAAGTATCTCAAAAGAATGGAAAAAAGTATACAATGTACTCAATACTGCTATGAAATCTATATATAATCACCTATACATTCATATAAATGGCAAAACATAACTATAGTCCAGAAAGTAGAAATGAAGAGGAGAGAGGGGGGAGGGGAGGGGGTTGAGGGAGGAGGAAGGGAATTGGGGGGACCTCACCTAATGTGCATGATGCAATGGTACATTTCAAGACTGTTAAGAAATGAGTATAATTGTGATGGATGTGTTACTTAGTTCAATATAAACATTTCACATTGTATATCAAAGCAGGCCACTGAGCCCCATAAATGTATCAATGTGCAAAGTTATGATTTAAGACAAAATTTTTTTTTAAATAAAAATAAATAAATAATTCTAGACTACCCGCAGAAATTATGAAATACTGTCCTACTCACCCTGAATTCTCTTGTATTAGGTGAATCCTTTTTATAAAGGATTTCTTTTATCTTTTCTATACTTGATAATAAATTCCTTGTAAGTGGAGACCATGTTTTCTCCATGGTCTCCAAATTTCTGTTTATAAAATGTCTGAGGTTAATACTTGCATTTGTAGGTGCTAATTAATTCCAACTACATTTATAGCAATTCAGTCTTTAAAAATATCCAACTGATGCATTTATTCAACTGGGTTTTTTTTATTTTTTCCCTTATTTTCTGTTTTTGTGGTTGTTGTTGTTGTTTTGTTGTTGGTGGTGTTGTTGGTGCAGAGTTCTACCCTATGCCCTGAGCAGAGTCCAATCACATCATAGCTCACTAGAACCTTAAACTCCAGCTGTGGGCATTCTGCTGCCTCAGCGTCCAAAGCCGCTGGGATTACAGGTGTTCACCACATCTGGGTTTTACCATTTTTTTCATGAGTTAGGGTCTCCCTCTTGCCCAGACAAGCCTCAAACTCCTGAGCTCAAACAATCCTCCCACCTCAGTCTCCCACAGTGTTGGGATTACAGGTGTAAGCCACCATGCCCAGCTATTGTTTTTTCTTTTTTTATTATTATTAATTTTCTTTTTTTTTTTTTTTTTTGGTAGAGACAGAGTCTCACTTTATCACCCTCGATAGAGTGCTGTGGCATCACACAACTCACAGCAACCTCCAACTCCTGGGCTTAGGCGATTCTCTTGCCTCAGCCTCCCGAGTAGCTGGGGCTACAGGTGCCCACCACAACACCCGGCTATTTTTTTGTTGCAGTTTGGCCTGGGCCGGGTTTGAACCTGCCACCCTCGGTATATGGGGCCAGCGCCCTAGTGACTGAGCCACAGGTGCTGCCCCCCAGCTATTTTTTTATTCTTAAGAGACAGGTTCTCACTCTTGCTCAGGCTGGTCTTGAACTCCTGAGCTCAAGGGATCCTCCTGCCTTAGCCTCCCAGAGTGCTGGGATCACAGGCAGGAACCATAGCACATGGCACAAATGTTACCTCTTAAAAGACTGAGTAGGAGACATCCAGAAGTGATTCAGTTGAGAAGATCACAAGCTCTGTCTCAAACCCGTCATGATGTTGAGAAGATAAAAGGGATGTAACTTCCTAATTCAACAAAACTGAAGTGTAAGTTAAAGTCACATGTTATATCTAAGGAGTCGAAGTGTCCAGAATAATTCTAAACTTTAAGACTAAAAATGGGCTGGGTGTGGTGGGAGGTGGAGGTCGGAAGATCCCTTGAGCACAGGAGTTCAAGACCAGTCTGAGTAAGATCAAGAAGCCATCTCTACTAAAAGTAGAAAAACTAGCCGGGTGTTGGGTGGGGGGGGTCTGTAGTCCCAGCTACTTGGGAGGCTGAGGCAGCAGGGTCACTTGAGCCCAGGAGTTTGAGGTTGTTGTGAGCATGACAACATGAGTAGGACTCTGTCTCAAAAAAAGACTAGAAGTCAAGATAATTCGTTAGTCATACTTCATCTTCACTGTAAGATTATTTATTCAATAAATATTTATTGAACATTTGCTTTATAGGTGCCAGCCATTGAGAATAATTGTGTGAAACCCGGCCTATAAGCTGCTTTAAGTCTGGAGGCTAATACATGTTGTTATTACGTGGCACTGTAAAAAGAACGCTCAGAAGAGCTTTAGAGCCGTGCTAATAACAGAAAGCCACACAAAATGCGAGAGTGAGTCAAGCCTTCTGATACAAACCCTCTATCTTGAGAAACGCTAATATGATTCACACAGAAGCTGTCTAAAAACCTTTTCCTCTGGAAAAAGCTGCCAATAACTCAAGCATTATGCCAGTCGGGTGTTTACCTTTCTGAAATTTTAAGCAAACATGAACAGTGTTTTTTATGTGGTAGGTTTATTTTAAGAGTTTGTGAAATTAGCATCTTTCTGCCTCTGAAGGTCAGTCCATGCTTATCTGTCTCTTTAATGGTGACAGGAACCATCGTTTCTACTCAAAGACAAATTGATGTTCAATTCTGTTATTCATCACTCCAATACCTGTCAGATTTTATTTTGAAACTATCTTTCCAAATACATTCTATGATCTATACCTCCCAGAATTAATATGCATGATGATGATGTTACTGTTGGTATCCAGGAGATTTATATGTGATGTGTAAACCATAGGTTACAACTTTTAACTTTAGTTAGCTAGATAACTGATAAACTAATAGCCACTATATATATATATATATATGTGTGTGTGTGTGTGTATAATTTATGTATACATGTGTGTAAAATAAAAATCTCAGCCGAATCAAAGTTGTGGAAAGTTTTTAAAAACATAAACTGGATATCTTGGAAAAATAATGAGTTTAACAAAGAAAATAAAGTCGTAAAGTTAATTGCAGATTTTTTTTAGTTGACACAAATTTCCAACTAAGAGTAACTGAGATTATTTGTATAGAGAGAAAGTAAGACGAAGCACAAAGGCAATTGTCTGAATATAATCGAGCAGCAAACAGTGTCTCAATCACAGTCCTATTTATTTAGATAATTGCTTAAATTTTCAAAATAATTTATTTTTTTGACCAGATGTGGTGGCTCACACCTGTAATCTCAGCATTCTGGGAGGCCAAGGTGGGTGGATCTCCTGAGCTCAGGAGTTTGAGACCATCCTGAACAAGAGCAAGACCCTTCTTTCTTAATAATAGAAAAACTAGCCAGGCATGGTTGCAGGCACCTGTAGTCCCAGCTAATGATGCATAGTATTTGTATATGCTGAGGTACATATGACATTTTGATGCTAGCATAGAATGTTTAACAATCAAGTTAGGATATTTGGGGTTTTCATCACCTCAAATATTTATGGTATCTTTGTGTTAGGAACATTTCCAATCTTTTCTTCTAGATATTTTGAAAAATATAATATGTTATTGTTAAATATAGTTACCCTATTGTGTTACTGAACATTTTTTTTTTGAGACAGAGTTTCATTATGTCACCCTTGATAGAGTGCTGTAGCGTCACAGCTCACAGCAACCTCAAACTCCTGGACTTAAGTGATTCTTTGCCTCAGCCTCCCAACTAGCTGGGACTACAGGTGCCTGCTGCAACACCCAGCTACTTTTTTGTTGCAGTTGTCATTGTTGGTTAGCAGGCCCAGGCTGGGTTTGAACCCGCCAGCCTTGGTATACATGGCCAGCGCCTGAACCACTGAGCTATGGGCACCGAGCCTGAACACATATTTTATATGTGTGTAATTTACCTTCTAGAAGTTAAGTCTTACCTATGTCTTGAAATGCCATAAAATGAGTTTTATCCCTTTCCCCTCTTTTATTAAATCAGTAATTTTGGAAATGTTATATGTCTTTGTTTGGGCAAATATGCTTTAAACTTATATATTTTTTGTTAGTACCAAATACAAAACATTTCCATCTGAATGTTAATACTTTAGGTTTAATTGTTAATAATTATCCATTTTTTAAGTTAAATTTCCAAAGATGGTTTTATTGCTGAATATTATGAAACATTTTAAAAAAATTAATTAACACCAATCTTTCTCAGACTCTTCCAAAAAAAGAACACCTCTTAAATCAGTCCAGGGGCCACAATAGAACTAAATGTAATATGAAATCTCTTACATCAATCAGAAAATTTTGAAATGTTTTTAAGCTTTTGTTCAGAAAATTAAAGAAGAGGAATTGATACAGCTTGCTGTGTCCTGAATTGGCCAGATTCTTATTTAAACAAAGGAAAATTTTAAGGTCATGTCTAATAAACAGTATTACTAAAGGACAATTATAAACTTAGGTATTTAACATTTAAAACCACACTCTTTCAGAAGCCCTAACATCACTTAAATACAACTAGAAACAGCTTTTGTCCAATCCCCGCATTTGTTTACACATCTACCTCCTAATTCTTCAACGTGTCTTTGAAACACTAACCTGGACAGGTTTTGAAAAAGTGCTTTGTTTCAACATAAAACTAGGAGAACACCCATAATGTGGCTGTTTCCTTTCAAAAGAAGGAATGCAGGCGAATTTTTTTTTTCTATTTAAACAGATGCTATTGTTTTATTGCCAATTTTTCCTTTAAAAGTACCCATTAATGAATCCAGCAACCTTATTAGGTTATTTTCAATCAGTTAACACTGTCAGAACTTGTTGTAAATTCTTTTGTACTGTTTGAAAGTTCCTCCATTTCTAGTCATTCTTTGAACTTGTAGCTACAAAAAAAAACCTAAGGAAGTTATTTGCAGAATGCTGCTTTAATGCTAACTAGTTCATTGTGTTATGATAGGATTTCCTTAAACAGAAGGAAAACTGACTGAAGTACATTACTTAAACATTAATTTTTACTTCAACTTGTTAATATGTTGTTTAGGACACAGGAAACTGGATCCTCATTGAAAAGTGAATTATGTTTGTAATTTCCCCTTTATAATAAAATTTTACTATCAGGTGTATCCAGATTAAGCAGAATGATTTTGAAGTATTTCTTCTCTTTCTATTGTCTATAAGATTTGGCCTGATCTGTTTTTTGAAATCATCTTTTATTTTTATGTAGAAATATTAGTTGCCTATTTTTTGAGACTTTGGGAAAAAAAATAATAAGAAGTTAACTGATGACTCCAGAGTCAAGCAATGCTCAGAGTCAAAGCATTCTATAATAGTCATACTCTTATTTGACAATGTGAATGTTACTTTCTTTGCATTACTATTATTATTATTGCTTAATACTTCTTTGCAGCAATTGTCTGATTTCTTTTATGAATGTATTTTTTTCATTCATTCTTTACGAGGTTTTGTTTCTAGTCCTTATCTTAAACATTAAGCCGTTTTGATTTTGTGAAGGCAAAAAGTGGAAACCTAGTAAACACATGTATATGTAAAAATTAAAAAAAAAAAACAGAATGAAAACCAGTTTCACCAGTTCCATATTATTAAATTGATGATAAATTCATATTACATTATCTCGGGCTTTTTTCAACTGCTAAATCTGTAAAATATTAACCCCACTCAGTTGTGACCACTTGGAAATACCAGCAAATAACCTCTTCTAAGAAAAGGGTCTACTTCCCAGAAACAACTCAATCTGAAGTTTATATAAAAGTTAATATATGATCTTCCACTTATTTCTGCCCTTCTTATGGAAGTGCTGCATGTTTGTACTGTTTCTTCCCCCAAAATTTTCAATTGGGTATATAAAAGATATCATTCAAAATGCTTGATGTTGTAACGCTCAATTAATTTGTTATTGTGAGAAACATAAGGATAGAATGTGACCTGAAAATGAACTAAAAAGCAATTCAAAGAGCCGGATGGAAGTGTCATTCACAACATGTATCCCATGAAAAGACTGTCCATCACTTCAGCCTGCATACACAAAGCTTCTCACTTTTCCTCCTTTTATTCATAATCATCATTCTGTAGTTGTGTATAAACATGGTATAACCAAAAACAAACAAAAACTTCTAAAGTTGAATTCAAGATTCTGGCAAGTTAAAAGAATGAGACTGACAAATTAGAATTTAGACAATTCATTGTCATTCATTTAGCCATGAGGTATTTAGGCATTGTATTCTTATCATGTAGTCAACATTATACTATTACTCTGAGTAATATAAATAAAATAGATGGTGTAGTCTTTGCAATTCAAGCAATAAAATTACGTCCCCCCCATGCACACACTGGGTAGAGTTAATGTGCAACAATATTTCCCAAAACAGGAAAAGAAAGGAACAATATAACTTCTAAACACAAATGTCATAGAAATATTTTTCATAGAGTAGATCATAAAACTACATTTATCCAAAAATCTTCCTTCTAAGGTAATCAACAGCAACTAAAAAGATGAAAATCTTGGTTAGTTGAGGTGGCTCATGCCTTAATCCCAGCAGTCTGGGAGGTTCAGGCCAGAGGATCCCTTGAGTTCAGGAGTTCTAGACCAGCCTGAGCAAGACCTCATATCTACTAAAAATAGAAAAACTAGCCAGGCATTGGGAATCTAAAGTCCGAGATACTCGGGAGGCTGAGGCAGAAGGATCCCTTGAGCCCAGGAGTTTGAGGTTGCTATGAGCCATGACACCATAGTACTCTACCCAGGGTGACAGAATGAGATTCTGTCTCCAAAAAAAAAAAAAAAAGAAAACCTATTAACTTAATCATCAAGAGGATATATGAAAATTACCTGACAAGTAATTTTGTCTCTAAAAAATATCAACCTGCACAGGCAGGTCCCTCTTCTTTTTGGTAAACCATTAACCTTCCCCAGTGGAAGGAAATCTCCACATTGCATACTGCTTAAAATATTTTACCTTGAATGATACAAATGAGTAGCCCTGCAATGCCAGGTAAGTAACATACCATCAATCACCACTAGTGGTGAAAGTCAGGTATAAAAAGGCACTAAAGACGTGGTGTATTTATAAGGAACTGAACGACCATCAATCATTTGCCTTTGACACTGGGAGAGGTAGCAACAGCACCAGGCTGAAGGGTGGGGGAACGGAAAGAAGAACTTCAAAATAAGCAAAGTCCAAACCAAGAAGCTACTGGGGAAGGGGGAGGAAGATAGACAAAAACAAAAATAGCTAACCAGAAAAGATAGCAATGCTTTGACTTTAGTACTAACAAATCTAGTATTGACAAACCTAGTATTTTTCACTCGGGATCGCATAGGAGGGAATGTACACGCAATAGAATAAGTTTCTCTCTCAGATATTTTTAGCTAATCGTGACTGCGTAATCTACTTTATTTCCAATACAACTTATCAATCATTCCCATAACAGCGTACCATTTGAGTCACAAAATTTTTCTAATCTGAGAAATCTCCTTCTAACTGTAGCAAACACCTGTAATATATTTCACTGCACAAAACATAGTTAGGAGCATAATCATTATAGGAAAATGTTACATTGCCAGTGTATACTTTAAATAACACAGGAAATACAATTTTCTTTCTCTAGATCAGTGATTTTCAACCAGGGTGCCACAGAACATGGTGTGTGATAAGAAGATCTTAGGTGTGCTTCGAAAATTTTTAAAGATCATTAATTAAATTCTTTCTGAAAGAAGTTCAAAGCACAGTAGGTATAGCCTTCTTTTTTTTTCTTGATCAACCTAATTCAAGTGTGCTGCAAAAGTTTAACTATAGGTTCAAGTGTGCTGTGAGATTTTAAAAAAAAAAAAAAGGTCAAAAAATGCTGCTCTAGATATACTCCAGTTTTACATCATTTCTGAATTGTGCACTTGAAAAGTGCTACAAACCATTTCAAGAGGCGAATCTGAAAAGAAAAGAAAAAGACATTTCAAAGCAATGAAATAGACCAGGACCCCATTTGTATTTATTGTGCTGCCTTTTCTAATTCACTGGACAAACATGACTGGGAAATGTCTTGCAATTTCTTCCAGGGGAAAAAGTGCATCCACCTTTCAATTCTCAGAGTCTATTTCCTTTCAAAAGGCCTGGAAGGTACTCATGCTTCAGCCATTACTGAAACCCTAGCATCATGTGGTCCACTGTAAACTGAGGATCCTCTTTAAAAACAGAATTGAAGAAATTTACAGGCCAATGCTACTTTTGGTGAAGATATTTGGCTTTAGACCAGACAGCATGAGTTCCTACCTGCAAAGACAGGACACATGGCAGGAATGGATGCTAACAGAAATGCCTGAACTTGGGCCAGGAGAGACAACAACACCTGAAAACAGAAGACAGACTCTGGAGCCAAAACGTGTGGTACCAAATAATCTTACTGTAAAAGTGAGACAGTTTGAACATAAGCACATTCACGAATAAGAAAACCACAAGGAATTTTGGCTCCCAGATTTGGAAATGGCATGTAGAAATGACCCTTTGTATTCTCATATTAATCTGAAATTAAAAAAAAAAAATACAAGTAGAAGAGATTGTATAGAGATGACAAAGAAGCCTTTCTTTGCAAAGAGTCTGAAAATGGCCTGAGTCAAACAGGATAGTGTGCAGGAAGGAGTTAAAGAAAAATAATATCTCGATGCAACTGGACTCTCCACTCACACAGATACAACATGGAAAGTCTGTGATTTCCAAGATGAACACAGCACTTGGCATGAGCCATTCAAGGTCAAAGTCAAAGGCTAATTAACTGCTTTGAGTTAGTGCTTTATTCTTGGCCGAGTTAAGTGCATAATGATACTTCAAAGTATTCGTTTTTATTTAAACCAGCACAGAAAGGTCTTTAATGCAATTATTTCGCAAACTACCCCTCAGCACAATGACTATTGTGGTAAAAGGCGCAAATAAGTCAAGTGCTAAGTGAGAATGGCCCTGTCACATTCTGGGACTATGATGACCAGAGTATGAGGCTGTTGCCTTTCAACATTTTCTCCAATGCTTTGTCTTAAATGAAAACATGAGAATGTGGAAAGGTACTTGTTAAAACTTTCTGCTCTAGGCATTTTATTCAAACGCATTTGACATAAACCAGAACTCTGATGCTAATATAAACAGAGGTTCTGCTCTCTTGCCAATTTCTGGGGAAAATCAATGAAATTGATGATTTTTCTACCATGAGTTCTTTTTTTGAGATTGGCCGAAGAACAAATCATATATGTCTGAAGGAGGACAAACAATACGTGTCTTCATCTCTGTAATTCTTTTTACAAAATTAGTCTTTATGGAAATGCTACATACTCTATAATAAGCACTGTGTTGGAAAACTTTTTAACTTTCAATCACATTTTTCAGGCTCCGTACTGTTGATGTTACAGTTGGATAACTTTTTGTTGGGGGATTGTTTGTTGCTTTATGGGACATTTAGCAGCATCTGTGGCTTCTGCTCACTAGAACCAGTAGTGTCCTCCCCCCTTTGTGACAATCAAAAATTGCCAATGTCCCCTTAGGTGCAAAATCATCCCAGTGATAGTTTTCAAAAAGGATACGTCTCTTCTTTCATAATAATTCCCTTATGTTTGCACCTAAATGACAACAGAAATCAAGGATATGAAATTATAGTTATAAAGAGGAGACAAAATGAAAGAACGATTGTTTAGAATGGGCATGTCCACACTCCCCTTGGCCCCAACTGAGGCACCAAAAATACCTGACTGGCTCACCCTACTCCCTTGCCCCCAGGACAAATGCAGCTGCCTAAGACAGGATGTCTACAGTGGAATATTAAGTCTGACTCTCATCTTGGGCTCTGGAGGATTATTACTGACAGACTATACTACAAGGAACCTGAGTAAAAGTGAGGGGAACAACAGGGAACCCAGCAGAATGTGGTTCCAGTGGGGATCCAGCTTCAGTCCAGTGCCAAGAGAGCTCTGGGCATAAAGTTGCAGCACAGAGAAGGTCCTGCTGACAGTGGGATCACAGGGCTGGGCGTTCACATCCATGATCCATGGCCATTGGCTGCAGGCCATGGGGGTTGGCAGGACCATCTTCCACACAAGTAGCTCCCAGACCAAGGATGGTCCTCCCAAGACCAAGGGCAATCTACACCCAGCTGGGCATGGGGAACTCCAGGACTCACAAAGGTCTGGAACACCAAGACAGACAGAAAGCTGCCTCCTCACTCACAAGTTGAGTTCTCAGCAGTCCTTCCTCCAGGCCAAAGCTTAGCCTTAGAGGGACATCTTGCTAAGGTCAGACAACTAAGTTTATCACCCTAGAAAAGTGCCACAAACCTCACATGAATATCAGTCCAGTCACCCTTGAGGTCCATCCCCTGGGAAGCTCTGCACCAATGCCAGTGCCTAGTCCACTTTTCAAAGCAATTTTGGAACTCTTTTTCTGGAATGGCCATCAGAGTTGTCATCCTATGAGGAGATTCTATTTCCCTCTCCTCTCCTCCAACACTCAACATAAAATTCTCCTCCACATCCGCCTGCTAATGCCTAACAGCCTGTCAACAGATGCGAGAACCTTCCATTTCACATCAGAATTTCACGCATGATACTAGAGTGCCTCAGAGGCCTTTTGACTTTAAGCTTCAAATTAGGTTATACAAGATTGGACAACTAAGTTGGCAAACTCATCCTAAATGGTACAGGCCTCATTGCTAAATATCACTACTTCCACAGCAGTCACCCTTGGGGTCCTCCCCTGGGAAGCTGGGCACCAGCACCAGCACCTAGTTCACCCTTCAAAGCCCTTCTTTTAGGATGAGCTCCAGAACTTAGTTGTCAGACCTTATATGTTGTTTGGTGTCCTCAGTGGAAATAGAGAATGAGATGGCATTGTGGAAAGCAAAATGCTGTGCTATGATACAGCCTGTATTTGTTAAAAAAAAAAAAAAAAAACAGTGAAATTATGGGCTGGCCTTCTTCCTTTGTTGATGCCACGCCAGTCCCTCGCTCCTTTCCTCTCTCTTCCTCCCTCCCCCTCCACCTTCCTCTCTCTCTCACTCCCTGCTCTCTGCTCTCTTCTCTCTCTCTTTCGCATCTCTCCCCCCCCACTCTCTTCCTTTTCTCCAATATAAAATAAACTTTTATATCCTAATTTTGGCCTAGAGAAACCCTTTTCTCATCCTACATTCAGCACCTACTGAGCACCTGACTCTGCCACACCTATCAGACTGCACTATTTTAATGAGAGTATCAAAGATGTGTTCTGCTCCAAATTCTGGGAGGCAGTCTTAAAAATATAATATAAGATTTAAAAAAAAGAAATAAAAAATGGTGTGAGCAATTTTGAGAAGAGACGATTTGATTAGACCATGGATAATGATATCTTTCTCATTACAATGTATAAAGTTATATATTATTTAATATCACAATTGTAATTATAGGAATCTTTTGGAACTAAAGCAGAAAATATATATCTTCATTTTAATGGCAAATAACTTACACAATTTTGTTGATGAAAAATGATAAAAGTATGCTACAAAATTATTTTTTGCTCCATAGTGAGTTGAGAGATTTTAGAGAGTTGTTTTTTTCTTTTAACTTCCTGTAGAATTTTTCCAGTATTCGCCTAAAGCAGCAGGTCTTAAATTGTATAGCCTTTAACATTCTTAAAAAGTTTTGAAGACCACGAAATCTTCTTTTATTTAGATTATATCTAATAATATTTAGTGTACAAGAAATCAACTTAGCAATTTTTGAATATCTATTGTTATTTATTTTAAAATAATGGTCACCAGATGCCCAAAGGAAGTACTTCAATGGTGACTGCAGTGATATTCAGTAATGAGGTATGTAGCACTTTTTCTAGGATGAGTTCTTGAACTTAATTGTCTAAAACTCATATTAAAAAGACATTTACAGGCTGAACACAGTGGCTCATGCCAATAAGACCAGTCTGGACAAGAGTCAGACCTTGTCTCTACTGAAAATAGAAAAACTAGCCTTGAGGGCACCTGTAGTCCCAGCTACTCGGGAGGCTGAGACAGAAGAATCTCTTGAGCCCAGGAGTTTGAGGTTGCTGTGAGCTCTGACACCATAGCACTCTACTCAGGGTGACAGAGTTGGGACTATGTCTCAAAAAATAAAATAAAATAAAATAAAGACATTTACTCAGGGACTAAGATAATAAAATTAATAATTATTACGATTTCATCAAAAATATCCTTAAGCAAAACTAATGGGTTGTTTTATTTTGTTTTGTTTTGTTTTGTTTTAATGTACTTGGCTAGCAATCCAGAGCACAAGAACTACCTCAACAGTCTGGCGCAAGTCACTACCTTAATCTGTGCAAAGGCCCCCACTATTTTACCATCACTGCTCTTGCACCATCAGTATCAAACATTAGTGAAAAAGGCAAGTGTGTGTTAATATTACCACAAAGACAGTTTTGAGTCACAGATCTCCTGA
The DNA here is from genome assembly GCA_963574575.1 of Galagoides demidoff. Taxonomy (NCBI): domain Eukaryota; kingdom Metazoa; phylum Chordata; class Mammalia; order Primates; family Galagidae; genus Galagoides; species Galagoides demidoff. Next base: position 50,966 of record CAUYQV010082447.1, read on the forward strand.
AAGCTACTCAGAAATCCTCAAAAGGCCCTGGATCATACTTTCAGAAACACTCTCCTAGAATGTGGTTCCCACTTTTTGCATAATATTGGCTTGGGTAAGGACAACTCCAGCAAGAAACTGGACCAGAGTTGAGGAAATCCCAGTTTGATAACACATTTGTCTCCCTCCAACCACAGTTTAAGGAACTCCTGCCTTCTGAGCTTTTCCCTGTAATCTCAGATGTGTATCTAGAAAACTGATTTCCAGCTGTTCAAGCAGAGTGGATGAGAAGAGAGAGGATGAGAAACAAAGTATTTGAAAGGAGTTCCTAGGAGGGTTGGACATGTGTAAGTGCAGAGAGACTAAATGAAGATTTTTATTGAACACCTCAAATACTTCATAAAGTAAAAAGCCAACCTATCTGCCAAGCACAATGTCTCACGCCTGTAATGCTAGCACTTTGGGAGGCCACGGCAGGAAGATTGCTTAGCTCAGGAGTTCAAGACCCTGTCTCTACTAAAGATAGAAAAACAGAGGCAAGAGGATGTCTCGAGCCCAAGACTTGAGGTTGCTGTGAGCTATGATGATGCCATGGACCTCTACTCGGAGCGACAAAGTGAGTGAAACTCAGTCTCAAAAAAAAATGCTATTCTCTGCTCATAAGGAGTATAAACACTTATGGCAGACCTATTAATATGCAATTATGTTTTTTCAATTAAAGCATAACTGTGTACATTGATGCATTTATGGGGTTCAGTGTACTGATTTGATAGACAAAGTGAAATGCTTACATTGAACTGATTAACACATCCACCATCTCGCTTATTTATGGCTAAAATTTGAACAGTGCCTAAAAAAACAGCTGAAAGTGGAAAAGTCATTTTGTTTCCTCCTACACAGGCATAGCACATATTCCTCCTTTGGAAGACAGAGGAGATCAGAGGAAATTTCTTCATATCACATTTAGAAAAAAATAATCCCCAAAAGACTGTGTGATACTCCATACACAGCCAATACCATCTTTCCAGAGACTGTCATGAGACGTTTACTATATATGGAAGGGAAAACTTGCCTTGTGTAGGATTTCTTTTTACAGAAATATTGAGAGCTCCTATTGGACCCAGTCTAAAGCCCTGGAATACTCTAGCAGGTCTTTGGGTAGATCTCCACAACAAATCTACTCACTGTACAATATTTTCGTTCTTTTTGTGCCATTGCACAGTGGGAAAATGTCTGCAGAATCTCGGGGGAAATGCTGTACCAGGATTTGTAGTGTGTGTGGTGTGGATTTCATTCTAAAGTGGTTTTAGAGGCAGAGCATATTAGAGAATGACCATGGAGCCAAATAATAACAAAGACTCAAGACTCATAAATTCTACACAAAATTAAATTGAAGAATGAAAAGTTACAATACTAATGTGCTAAACTATTTCCTAATTGTGCATAGCAAACATTACGATTATTAATTTAAATATCTTGTATATTCAAGTGTAAGCAAAAGTCCTGAGACTTAGACCATGAAGTATTATTCAGCCATAGGAAAGATGGAGACTTTATATCTTTTGTGTTTACCTGGATGGAGTTCAAACACATTCTTCTTAGTAAAGTTCCTCAAGAATGGGAAAAAAAACCCCAATGTACTCAATACTAATATGAAACCAATATATAAACAATTATACACCCAGATGAATGATAAAACACAGATATAGTTCTGCAAAAGGGAGGGGAGCAGGGGAGAGGAGAGGGTAGGGGAGAGAGCGATTTGGTAGGATCTCACCTAATCTGCACAATAAGAGCGTTCAGCATGCTACCTGGGTGAAGGGCTCTACTACAACTTGAACTTTACCTTGGAAGTGAGAACAATGTAACCTAAAAATTTGTACCTTCGGCTTGGCACCTGTAGCTCAGCAGCTAGGACGCCAGCCATGTACACCAGAGCTGGCAAGTTTGGACCCAGCCCAGGCCTGCCAAACAGCAATGACAACTACAACCAAAACAATAGCCAGGCATTGTGGCAAGCGCTGGTAGTCCCAGCTACTGGGAGGCTGAGGCAAGAGAATTGCTTAAGCCCAAGAGTTGGAGGTTGCTGTGAACTGTGACACCATGACAGTCTACTGAGGACAACATAGTGAGACTCTGTCTCAAAAAAAAAAAAAAAATTGTGTACCCTCATATTAATTTGAAATTATAAAAAAAGTCTTGAGATTCATGTGCCATGATTTCTGATATATTTGTGATCTAAACAGCAACTTATTAAAGAACTTAGAGAAAAAGTTGCTTAATAATTAATGTTAAGTAACACTCAAATTTCATCCTCACAATTCCTTAAGTTGATTTAACTGACACATCTAGGGAAAGCTGATCTTATTTCCAAATTGTTTTTCCCTCCAATCTCTCTACTTCCATAAGAAAGAAAACGATATCAGTTTTTTCTTTTTCTTTTTTTTGAGACAGAGTCTTACTATGTCACCTTCATAGAGTGCTGTATCATCATAGCTCACAGCAACTTTAAACTCTTGGGCTGAAGTGATTCTCTTGCCTCAGCCTCCCAAGTAGCTGGGACTACAGCCTCCCACCACAACCCCTGGCTATTTTTTTGTTGTTTGTTGTCATTGTTGTTTGGCAGGCCTGGGCTGGGTTCAAACCCACCAGCCTTGGTGTACGTGGCTGGCGCCCTGGCCACTGAGCTACAGGCACCAAGCCAACAGTATCAATTGTCAATTAATTCAAATAAAAATTAGTTTTCCTTAAAGTCGCTATCCATTACAGAAAAAAAATTTGAAGACAGAATTATTCATTTTCTTGCAAATGCAAATGAAGCCTAGGGGTCTTTTTTCTGTCTTACAATATAATTTGGGAATGAAAACTACTTACAGAAGCTCATATATATTCAACATATTAAATATATGTGTAACATATGAAGTATATTAAGCATATTAAGGATAATTTTACTTTTTGTGTAAACTATTATTCCAATTCTAAGTTATTCAAAAACTGTCTTAACTTGAATCTTTTGAAATTGTAGTTCTTCACATTCTCCATGGAATTAAATCTTTATCCTAACAGAACATTTCTTCAACTAGTCTCTAAAAGTGTCACATGGAAACTGATTCAATAAGAATATCACAAGTTTGTAGATGACTGATCACAGTAACTTCTAAATTATTCTTTAAAGGAAGACTTACAGATAGTTCTCCAAAGCCTCTTATTTTCTCAAGAGAGGAAAATCTATCTTACTAGTTCCCTGCAAATATAATTTTAAAAACCTCTACTGAGTTAACCTTTATGTTACTACAATAACTGAGTGAGCAGTTTAAAAAAATAGAAATCCTTTTAGTGATGGATATTAATGACTTTTATTACATTTCTTGACTCTGTATAGCTTACTAACATTGATGAAATAGTATCTCCCCTCATAGATCAATATTTCTGTGGTTGTGTCTTGTCACAAGAAACAAATACAGTAGGATAAGATTACCCTTCTCTGTTCCTCCATGCTATCAAACTCGAGTAAGTGAGTTCATTTTAACAATTGTCAACCCATATAAGATCCAATATCCAATTGGTTTTGACCCACTAAATCAACAATTTCAACTTAATAATTTTTAAGTGGAATGTGACCTAATCATACTCAATTTCTGCTTTACTGAGATTCTTCCATCCTACTGTCAATATATGACTCAAAGGGCTTCCTTAGAAGATAGTGGATTAAAGGTGCATTATTCCCACTTACAGTCTCACTAAGGTGAACTCCCCAAAGTAAATGAATGATAAATGTTTAAGCACAAAACTATTCACTGCCATTCCAAAGCTGAGAGTCCTAATCCATTCAGAGTTGTTAACTGGAAAGGTATATTAGATACCATGAGAAAATATTCTGGAGGGCAGCAACGGAATAACCAGCTTGACCCTAATTATACAACACATTAAATTAGAATACCAGTTAATAAATCAAAATTAAAATACTGTCCTAAGAAAATTAAAAGAGAAGGAAAGAAGAAGGTTAAAACAAATGATCATTGAACAATGAAGAGGTCACACAGGACATATCTTCACGTTAAAAATCAAAAGGATGACCCCTCCATCCTAGCGATACCTCAGGGCAACAGGAAAAAAATCACACTTAACTTTTATTTGCCCCCAAATCTAAATAAGTAGAAATTAGTTCATTGAGTTAAGTTCATGTCTATGTTTTCTGGATTTTTTAAATGTATTATCTCATATAAACATAATCTGTCCTAGTAGACTAGACTCCAATTTTCATTACACATTTGGCTATTCATTTGTTTTTTCCTGGACTAGGCCAATAAAATTGTACACATTGAATATGCACAGTTGCATATCAATTACATGTCAACAAAGCTGTCTTAAAAATTGTTATGTATGAAAAAACACTATTCAAAAACGTTAGATCACAAACAATAAATCAGCAGAAAATCTTTGGAATGCACATCACAGACAAATAATAAATATCAAAAGATAGAAGATTCTCTAAACCACCAAGCAAAACAATCAGTAGCCTAATGGAGAGAGGTAATGTACACACAGGCAGTTTGTAGGGAAAGAAGTACCCGTGACCATGAACACATTAAAAATCTTTAACCTTCTTAACCTTGATAGTAATCAGAAATGCAGATTAAGATAACAAGATATAGTTAGGTTATCTACCTTTTACTTTGACAAAACTAGAAGGCTTATAATACCTGGTAATATTAAGAATATACAAGAACCCTTATAATCACAGTTGTTTCAACCATAATTTGGTACATCAATATAAAAATCGAGCCAGATGCAGTGGCTCACACCTGAAGTCCCAGCACTCTGTGAGTCTGAGGCAGGAGGATCCCTTGAGCTCAGGAGTTGGAGACCAGCCTGAGCAAGAGACCCCATTTCTACTTAAAATAGAAAAACAGCCAAGCATGATAGTGGGCACCTGTACTTCTAGCTACATGGGAGGCAGAGACCCAAGAGTTTGAGATTGCTGTGAGCTATGATACCATGGAACTCTGTAGAAGGCAATAAGGCAAGTGAGACTCTGTCTCAAACAAAAAAAAAGTCCCTGATTACCTTAACAGATATAATAATAATGAAAACATTTAAAATAGTATAAGAATTACCAAAATGTGATACAGAGTCACGAAGTGAGCAGATGCTTTGGGGAAAATGGCACGCTAGACTTGTTCACATAGGGTTGCCACAAACCTTCCATTTGTATAATACAGCATCTGCAATGTGCCATAAAGTGCAATAAAAAGAGGTATGCCTCTACACGTGCATATTAATTTACTCTACAGTAGGGACACAGCAGCAAATAAAACAAGCATATCACCTGCTCTGCCTCAAAGGCCTTATAATGCAGAAAGCAAGAAGGTAAGACAGATACAGAAAAGAAGTAAAATGAACAAATACAATCACTTTACGTAGATTTCTGAAGGATGCAAACAGCAAATTCTGAATAAAAATACCATGGGGTGAGATTGCCCAAACTTATTCTAGTTAAGGGTGGGTGGAAAAGGCCTCTCTCTGATAAACTTGACACTTACATGGAAAGAATGATCAGAAGGTCAGTTACTCACAGACTTAGGGGCCAAGGACATTTACAGGTTTATAGGTTAGTTTGCAGGTCACACAGCCAAGTGGGATCAGTTGGGATTTCTAGGACAGAGAGTGGGGCATGAAGAGGGACTTTCCCATTTTACTTTGTGAAACTCTTTCCAGTTTTACCTCCTTATTAAGAGCACGTATTCATGTATTATTTAGGATATCAAAATCTTTACAATAATTACCATTATATTATAAAAGTTAAGAATGGAGAAAAAGACACAACTCAGACACACAGGGCTCAAGACTGTAGCTGAAATGTGGTCCGACTTTCCATAAATGTGATCTGACATAGTCATCATCCTTCAATAGGAAGAAATTGCTCTGTTCATTTTCTGGAACTTTTAGTAACTTTTGAGGTTCCCCCACAATAGTGTTTTCTTTACATTACTAAAAAATGGCACACTTTCTACACATAAAATGTTTCCATTCTGTTTGAACAAAAACAAACATGGGACTGGAATTGTGGTAGTTTCATTAATACTCAGGTCCTGGTGTTTTCCTTGGTATCAGAGGGGTACACACTATCTTTAGGTCAATGGCATCATGTTTTTGTTCAAAGGAAAAAGGTACTGCCTGAATTTTAGGGTCACACTGAAAGACAGCAAGAGTCTTTCCAGAACTGTGAGTGACCTTAGCCATTCTTACAACTCTCCCCTTTGAGAGATAAGAAAAGATGAAGTCAGTTGTCCAAGGCCATGCAACACAGGTGTGGGAAAGCTGAGAATTAAAACCAAATGTTCTGAATCAATGCTGCATGGCATTTATGATGCATAAAGATGTGGGGAGCCAGCCTTCACACACCCTATGAGTGTCCCCAATGCTCAATGGTAACAAGGGAATGAACAAAATAAAGACAATAGAAATAGAGTAGAATTTATAAGAGTGGGCCTGAGGGGCCAATGCCCTTTATGCAAGAGACAGAAATGGCCCCGAACTCCAGATGCACTTGTCTTTTATTACTTCTCTTGGGTGTTTTCAACCACAACAATATACATCATCCTTGTGGTTTCTCATGCCCTAATTCTCCATAACCCACCCTTTTACCCTTTAGCTATTTTCATTACTTTTAATTCTCAATCACTAACAGGGTTACAGAAAACAAAGGAAAAAGGAACGCGGACTTTGGAGCTAGATGCCACCCTGTTAATCCTCTGTGTTCCTGCTGGGCAGACTAGTTGATACCCTATTCATCTCAGGAGCCAGAGAGAGAAAAAGCTGAATCCTCTTATCTCACACCCACAACAACTAGTCTTTCTTGTTCATTGAGTCAGCTGCACACGTGCTGTCCTAGTTAATCTTAAAATGGCTTCCCAAACCCTTTCAGGCCCCAGCCAGGCCCTTGCAGACCATTTTCCTAGAATCCTTTCTGGCTTCAGCCAGGCCCTTACAGTTCTTTTCCCTGAAGCTCTCCTGATGTCAGCCAGGCCTTTGCAGGCCTTTTCCCTGAAGTCCTTTGATGTTCATGCCAAGCTGTCTTGTGAAGCCCCCAGTATCATAAGTAACTTGTGGAGGCTTATGTCCTCTCCCATTATCCTGCATACCTGACCCTGATCACAAAACTTTTCCTACAATCATTTCATTATTATATCAATCTAACTCTATTCCCACAATCCTAACTTCTCCAATGTTCACCTACATAAAGACATGTCGGTGCCCACTGTGGGCACACTGTTGTTGTGTGAATAAAAGCAGCCTGGATCACAGGTTGAAGGTATAAATGCCTCCAAGAGAGGGGATTCCCGTATTCCAGAGAGAGCATTGAGCCACCTCTGCCTTGGCCTTTTACTGAAGCATTATACAACAGGTGTGGGGGCCCACACACAAGAGCTACATGCTTAATGATCACTATGCCCTTTCCCCATGGCCTTGACTCCCACCCTGATGCACCAAAAATATCCAAAGTATAACACCTGCTTGCTAATGAGCAAGCACTATTATCTCATTAATGCCTGCAGCTGCTTGAGGGCTTGTCACTGGGCAGCCAAACATCTCCTTGCTGGCTAGGAAATTGTCCCCTTCCCAGTGCTCCTTCAAGAGCCAGTGACTACTTCCACAACTTTGGGCATGGTCTCCTACGAAGACAGGTTTCTACTCTCAATGTAACTTATGATGCAGAGAATCCACACACAGAACTCAGTCTTTTAAGCTTGTGTGACTTTACACAACCTGCAAAACATGCTTCAAAGGTTCTGAGAGTATAATCCTAGCTCCTCAGTATGCTGCAGCCTCACACCACCTAATGACTTTGGCAAGGGTTCTTGGCTTACTCTTGCACCTCATTTGTTCTCCATCCAAGGCTGTCACCAGGTGCTGGAGCAGGCAAAGAGTTAGGGATCGACAAGGTCACCTTCTGTGGCACTCTGCATCTGACTGACACAGGAAGAAGAGCACAATGGATGAAAGAGTCCTGAGTGACAAGGCTGTGAGTGTCATAGCAAGGCCATGGCTATGAGACACTACTTACCTGCATACTCACTTCAGAAGGCAACACATAGGCTAATATCTATTCATGTCCTTTGTGGTGAATTGCTTCACAGTGGTTTGTGCTGTTTTTCCAAAGTCCGTGGACATGACACAAACCAGTGGCAGTGGTGTTGGGACCACTGTGGCAATTGAATGGCCAGTCACAGTGTCCAACCCAGAAGCAGAAGTGGAGAGGGCATTTCTTCTATAGCCCCTCTCCCAACTCTGCTAAAGCTACAAGAAAGATAGTTAGCAGGTACAGAAACATAACACAGAAACATTCTATTTAGGACGCATTTTCATTCATCTATCCATTTTCTGTCTAACAAAAAGATATTACCAACCATATGGCAGGTGTCACAGTAGCCCTGGGAACATAGGACAGGTACAGAACATGTCTTCACATGGCTTATGCACTGCCAAGCAGGAGAAACAGGAACTCAAACAGGCAAAATGCCTGTGTGCAAAACATGTGATGAAGAAGCATTGACAGAAAAGACACCATACCCTGTAAAATAATATAAGGAGGTTTATTCTGAGCCAAATTGGAGGACATGACCCAGAGCCACACCCAAGAAACCCTGAGCATGTGGACTCGGAGTGGTGAGGTGACAGTTTGGCTTTATACATTTCAGGGAGATGGGGATTACAGGTGAGGTCACGGAATCAATACATGGAAAATATACATTGGTTTGGGCCCAAAAAGGTGGGACATCTGGAAGCAGGAACTTAACAGGTGATGAGTGGGTTTACAGATTCTTTAGCTGACAATTGGCTGAAAGAGTTAGGCTCTGTCTAAAGGACCAGGAGTCAGTGAAAAGGATGCTTAAGATAAAGGGTCTGTTAATTAGAGACAAAGTAATGGACAGACTCAAGTGGTTTGTTGTGTACACTGAAGACTTGCAGGTATGTCTTACAGAGCATTAGGCCTGCTAGTCACAGAGGACATCTCTAAGGAGGGGTGGGGGTCTGATGAGGCCTGTATGGCCTCCTTTATCATGGCCAGCACTCAGTTTTAGGGATCCTCTTGGCCAAGAGAGGGGGAGTGGTTCAGTGATTCAGTCACTGAGGGGGGAACCTTAAGATTTTATTTTAGTTCATAGAAGTAAGTGGGCAAAGGGGACCTATAGCAGAGGAACTCTTGTTGTGTTTTGGCGGGTGGCAGGGAGAAGTTGGGGTGAAGAGGAGAATTATAAAAAAAAATTCAAATGATGCAGAGTATAAACATAGAAGCCTAAAAGTTGGAAAAACAAAAGCATAGTCAGAAATATAATGACGTTGTTACATGATATTTAAAAATACTCCTACATCAGTGGTAGAAATCACTCAATTAAACTTGTAGGCAATACACAAAAGTCACAATTCTTTTTTGCCCAATAAGCATACTATATTTAAAGAATGGCTGTATGTTCCTCCTTAGAAAGACTGGTTCCTTCCAGGGTTTGTTCTAGCTTCAGATAGTGTCCTCAGTCTAGGGACCCCAAGTTATATATACACGTATGTTACTGGACAGAGAGTCCAGCCACCTGTTGCTGTCAGCCAATATGCAGAGACAAGGATAGGTCCACTGAACTTTGTCAGAAGGCCTGTGATTCTGGAGAACAGTGAGTAGCCTCCTGAAGAATGTTCTGTTCTTCCATTTCCAAAATCATAGTTTTATACATAAAAGTTCAAAGCAAAGACCACAATAACCTTTATTTTAAATAATAATCAGCATAACTCAGTGACCTATTGTAATATTCTAATTCAAAAATTAATCTCCTAAATCAATGCACATAAACTACTCAAGATAGGCATCTTTAGTGTGGGAGCTACATTTACAAAACAGTAAGAATAAGAGACAGGGGGTGAAAGTCAGGAGGAGCTAAACTGACCAGACCAGCTATGTCGTAGCCCTAGACTGACAGACTCCATCTTATTCTCAGTACATGTGCATTCACATATATGTAAAATATGTATTATATATGATTACATATGACATGTTATATATATAATTATGTTATAACTGATGCTATAAACTGATGTTTTAATATCTGTTCTGGATAACCCCAGATTCCACAGTCAACTAAACTCATGCAAAACTCTACTGAAAATACCACAGCCAAGACCCCCAGATTAGTCAACAATGAGCAACATCCAGATAATAAATATTTACGGAAAGTCTGTTGTATGCAACAATTAGTCCTTTCCAAGGATTTGCAGAGGACAGTCACAAAGCAAACACAGAATCTTGGAACTGAGACAAAACTATCAAGAGCTTTAAGGAATCAAGAATTTAGATGGAGTTAACTATTAACAGACCATCTACCCCTCTGCCTTTTACTGTGGGTGCATATCTTCCGGATAAAATTTTTCATATATAATTCATAAACTTCCAAGCTCCTCTTTTCCAGTTGATCATCAAATAGTAGATTTACTGTGTGCCAGGTGCATATGTGCTGGGTGAGGGGAAGGAAGGGACAGGGTCTGGGGAGACCCAGCTCCTCCACTCTGAAATGCACAAACTATGGGAGAACAGGAAATCACATGTATTTAGGAACAGATATCCACAGGAACTAATCTTATCATTTAAAGGGGGAAAAGAGAATCCCAGTTTTAATCAAGAATACAAAATTCCCGGAAAAGGTTCCATAGCATTAACACAAACAACAATTGTACCACAATTAATTCATTGTGTGCCCATAGTTTTCAGAAATTGGCTGTTTCTAATTTTCCTCTAGATTTCATCAGGGGTGAGGATTTCTTTGTCCTGCTCCTTAGGCTTTTCTGTTTAAGAATGCAAGTCAAAATTCCTAGGATTCCATTTTGACCACCCAGTTCTGAAAATATGTCTCCTTGACTGATGAGAATTCGGATCTGACACTGAAAATCTTCCAGACCATCTGTCTTCTCCCTCAGCTCTCCAGAAAGGACTTCAGAACAAATTTTTCATTTTCATTTTTCCCCCACTCTTAATGTGTGTGAATTTGCCTTATATCCAAATAGTGCAAACATTTTTCTTTTATTTCAGGTTAAAGTGAGGGTACAAACAACTAGGTTACAATGTTTGCATTTGGTAGGTAGAGTCCTTCTTATAGTTGCGTCCCCCACCAAAAATTGTGCCATATACCTGAACATTGTGCCCATTAAGTGGGAGCACACCCATCCCCCCTCTCTTTCCCTCCCCCCCAACTTGAATTAAATTGAGTTTTTCTCTTACGTGGGTGTTTGTGAGATTGTTGACTGGCTACATATTAGTATTGAGTGCATTGGATACTTGCTTTTCCATTCTTGTGATACTTTACTAAGAAAATGTATTTCTACTCCATCCAGGAGTATAACCAATGTAAAGTCTCCATCTTTTTATGGCTGAATAGCATTCCATGGTACACATAGACCACAACTTGTTAATCCATTCATGGGTTGATGGGCACTTGGGTTGTTTCCACATCTTGGTGATTGTAAATTGAGATGCGATAAACAATCTCGTGCAAATGTCTTTATGATAGAATGATTTTTTTTCTTCTGGGTAAATGCCTAGTAATGGGATTGCAGGATCCAATGGGAGGTCTAATTTGAGTTCTTTGAGGATTCTCCATACTTCTTTTCGAAGTGGCTGTATTAGTTTGCAGTCCCAAATGCAAACATGTTAAAGCATCCCCTCTTCCGGGAAGAGGACTTGTAGCCCTCCAACACAAACAGGGTTAACCCCGGATGACAATTACAACTATAAAGTTGTTACTCAGAACACCATGAGAACTCAGTTAAATGAGGTCATAGAAACTGAAAGAAGTAAATCAAAATTAACTAATAGGAAGGGAAAATAGTCTTGAGGAAGTAAAGCTAAAGGTGCAAGTAATTTGCCAAAAACATTAAACTGAATAAATGCAAAGGTATTCATGTAAGGTGAGCACAACTTCTAAATTGGTTCTTCTAATTGCACATTTAGAAAAATAAACCCTGAACTCCCAATTTCTAGAGGGTCTCATGTGGCTGAACTTCCTGAGACAGAGAAGAGTGAAAGTTCACACACTTATTTTTATTTCCAGCATCACACTCAGAGCCAAATCATTCCAACATATGCACTAGAGTCACACTTTAGACTCTTGCTGTATACACATAACACACTAAAGTCACATTCTTTGATTATGCCCTTTAATTATTTCATCAACCAATTATTTTTACAACTTGTTCTCATTTTCTTTCCCCCCTTCTAACATCATTCCCTTTTTAATAAAATATTCCAGCGATATAGGAATAAATTGGAAAGCATGTGGAACACAGTAAGTATTAACTTTTGTCTACCTCTCGTCAGGTTAAAATTTTCTTTGATTTTATTGCTAGATTTGGGCAGTCAGACTCTGATCACCCACAGCTCTAAAGGTGGAGAATTCAGCAAAGGAGCTGGGGGAATTCTGTCCAGGGCAGTGGGAATACTTCTCTCTTCCCAAGGCAGTTACACCAGAGGCAGTGACACTGTTTCTACTGGCTACACATTGGTCAGTCTGTGACACGAGAAATACCCCTGCCAGACTATCCCAGGTGGGAGTTAGGCTGCGGTCATCATCTTTCACCTTCCCTGGTCCCTGCCGATTTTCCATGTTTAATTTCCCAACTATTCTGACAATTCTGAGTTACCCAAGAGCCCTCTGTGAATGGAAAAGAAGCCATACCCTGTAAAATAATTTAAGGAGGTTTATTCTGAGCTAAATTGGAGGACCATGACCCAGAACCATACCCAAGAAGCCTTGAGCAAGTGGACTCATGGTAATGAGATGACAGTTTAATTTTATACATTTCAGGGAGATGGGGATTACAGGTGAGGTCACAGAATCAATACATGGAAAATATACATTGGTTTGGGCCCAAAAAGGTGGGACATCTGGAAGCAGGAGCTTACAGGTGATAGGTGGGTTTACAGATTCTTTAACTGACAACTGGCTAAAAGAGTTAGGCTCTGTGTAAAGGATCAGGAGTTAGTGAAAAGGATGCTTAAGATAAAGGGCTTATTAATTAGAGACAAAGTACTGGACAGACCAAAGTGTACATCGAGGACCTGCAGGTGTGAGTTGCAGACCCTTAAGCCTGTTAGTGAGCCACAGAGGACATCTCTAAGGAGGAGAGGAGGACATGATGAGGCCTGTCTGATCTCCTTTCTCATGGCTAGCAACTTGGTTTTAGGGATTCCCTTGCCCAAGGAGGGGGGTCCAGTGAGTCAGTTGCTGAGGAAGGAGAAAGCCTTAAGATTGTATTTTAGTTCACACTTTTAAAAAAATCCCTTTTAGTGTTTAAACAAGCCAGAGTTGGTCTCAAATGCTAGCCACAAACTACTGTAAGTAAAACAGAGAGACTGATTAGACTCCCACACCATTAGTATACTATTTCCTTGAAGGTCTCAATGGTGCCCTGAATTTATAACTTACATATATTTCTCAGGCACAAAAGGTAAGACGTAAAATATAGTTGATTCACTATACTGTACAGATTGGTCTCAGTCTAACATCAGATTTCAGCTTGTCACAGAAATTCCATTTAATAACCCTGGAAAAATCCCCAAACATAAACAGTGTAATAAAAGAAGACCCTTTTGAACACTTATGTACCTGGCTTAAGTTTGAAACTTCCTGAAATCTGGTTCAATTCAGTCCAGATGCACTGGACATTCCACAAACCAACTAGATTTAGGTTTTTCATACTCTTTGGCTAATTTTTTTAAATAGTTTTTTCCCCAACACATTTCTGCTAAATCAAAAATAGTACCTAGGACAGACATTCATGAAATCTTCACTTCGATAATTATTGACAGAGGTAATCTGAAGGAATTTATGACTCTCCCAGAAAAATGTTGGCACAAAAATTAAAAATTATTCCACTGGTTTTAACTAGGAATACACTTACCTGTGGAAAGCAAAAAACCCTGTCACATGGGCTTATTTGACTCACAGACAAGAAGCAAAGACTAGTCCCCGCTCTCAGCAATGCCCTCAGGACCCCAAGGCACTTCTAGCTTCCTGTCCTGCTATCCTTAGCAGGTGGTTTTCTATCTGGTAGCAAGAAGTCCTACACATCTAAATATCACTTTTTTTTCCTTTCTTATTTATTTATTTATTTATTTATTTATTTATTTATTTATTTTGGGGCTCACTCTGTGGTCCTGGGTAGATGGAGCCTAAGCCATCCTCTTAGGACTATAGGCACCCACCACCATGCCTGGCTAATTTTTCTGTTTTTAGTAGAGATGATGTTTCGCTCTTGCTCAGGCTGGTATGGCTGGAACTTCTAAGCTCAAGCAATCCCCCAGTCTCAGCCTCCCATAGTTCTGGGATTACAGGCATGAGCCACTGCACCTGGCCCTGAAAAGATCTGTATGCTATTTATAACACTGAAGTCACCTTTGACTTCTGTAATTAGAAGAGGTGCTCAATATGACTTACATTCAGCTTTTGTTATCAGTCCATACCAAATATTACAATTTTAATAGTTTTTTCCCTTTCTTAAAATGGGTATATTTTTGGCACCCTCTGTGTTCACCAACATTGCTCTTAAGCTTCTATATTAGTTATCTATTGCTACATAACAAATAGCATCAAAAGTTAGAAATGTTACTTATAGAAGTAAACATTACTTCTGTTCATGTGGAATCCAGGTGTGGCCTAGCTGAGTGTCTCTGCTTAGAGCCCTCTGCCCCAAGACTGTGATTCAGGTGCCAGCAGGGGCTGTGGTCTTATCTACAGGCTGAATCAGGGAAGATCCTTTCACAAGCTCACCTACACAGCCATTGGCAGGACTGTGCTCACTGCTCACAGTAACTAGCTGCTCACTGGCTATGGGCCACCTTCATTTCCTTGCTGTGGTGGCCTCTCCACAGTACAGTGCCCAGCATAGCGGCCAACTTCCCATCCAATAAGCTAGCAAGAAAATAAGAGAGAAAAACAGTGAGATGAAAAATGTCAATTGAGACCATGACATCCTATCACTTTTGCCATGTTTTATGCATTAGAAAGCCCACACTATGTCCAGCCTCTGGTCAGAAGAAGGGTAGTTCACAAAGGTGTGAGTACAGGAGACAGGGTTCATTGGGGACCCACTGGAGAGGTGACCTACCATGCTGTCTATATAATTTGGCATCAATTAGATGTTATTGTTAACATAAAACTCATACTTGGGCTCTACCCTGAGTAACTCATACATTAACTTACAAGTTGGAAACAATGAGAAGAATCTCAAATCATATTTTCAAATTTGGTCTTAAAGAATGTTATTGATTCCAGATGTCTATCTTGTGTTTAAACAACTTTGCTCTGGTTTATTACTACTAAATTTCTCTATTGATGTTGTGAAGTTTTCTGTTTAGAGGCTGTTATCAACTGCAAATAACTTGGACGATTTTTGTCAGTCTTATGACTGATTCTGATACATCTTTTTTCTCTAATTATCTTGGGTTAAGTAAGATCTCCAATATCCTGTAACACATGTGCAATGACAGGGAACATCATTTTTTTTTCTTTTCCTACTTTTAAAGACTATGTATGACTATAGCTTTTCTAGTGGGTATAATCATTAATAGACTGTCTTATATTAAGATAAGAATTAGCAGATTTAGGAGATGGAGCAAGATGGCTGAATAGAAGCCTCGAGCGATCCTCCCTCTGCATGGAAGACAAACTCAACAACTATCCTCACATAGAAGCTCTTTCAGAAGAACTAAAACTCAAGTGATTAATCACAGTACCTGGTTTTTACATTCTATCAAGGAAAGCAGCCCTGAAAGAGCAAAGAGTCTGGTATGGCCTGCATGATCCCTTCCCTTCCCCCAGCAGTGCTGTACCAGCGCATGGAGTGAACAGAGAATGTGTGTGCCCAGGGAGAGTGAGCCAACAGTGGATCTACCATTGAATATATAGTCCCACTACAGGGCATCTACCCAGGGGAAAAGAAATCACTCTATCAGAAAGATAACTGCTCTTGTATGTTTATTGCAGCACAATTCAATTGCAAAGATACAGAATCAACCTAAGTGTCCATCTACCGATGAGTGGAGTAAGAAAATATGACATATACATACCATAGGGTACTAGTTGGTGATAAGAAATAATATCTTTTGAGGCAACTTGGATAGACCCAGAGGCATTGTCCTAAGTGAAGTAATTCAGGAACAGAAAAATAAATGCCACATGCTCCCACTTATAAGTGGTAGCTAAGGACAAATAGTCGCATAATGGACATTGGAGATTCACAAGGGGGAGGAGGAGGGGTTGAGGGAGGAGAAGTTACCTGTGAGGTACAATGTACACTGCTCAAGTGTCAGGCACACTAAAAGCCCAGATGTCACTGCTATATCATATATCTGCAACAGAATTAAACTTGGTACTCCCTGAATTTACTTTTTTTTAATTTACTTTTTTAATAAAGAAAAAAACTATATTTTTGTTATCCATCTCTAAGTTTTTTATGATTTTGATTTTATAAAATTTGAGACTTTATATATAGATATTCTCCCTGTGCGGGAAGTATGTGCATTCTATGTTTGGTAGCGTGGAATTCTATATGCAGGTGTGTGGATTTGAGCTTATTGATCACAGGGTTCTTTCCCTAAATCTTCTTTTTTCTTGATCAGATTGTCATCTTGAAAGTGTGCTAAAAACTCCAACTGCAATTGTTGATTTATTTATTCTTTCCTCTTACTTTATCTTTTTTCATCATACAGGTGGATGTGCATATTTCTGATCATTTTCTTTTTGATCTCCCCTTTCATCTATGTAATACTCATATCCATTACTTATGTAGTTTGACTTAACTTCTATTTTCTCTCTTATTAGCATTAATAACAAAAAAGTAATAATAGTCTCATATATTTTAACTGTTATTTCCTATCTTTTTTCTTTCATTTTAAATATTTCTTTTTTGTTCTTTTTTTATTAGATCATAGCTGTGTACATTGATACTATCATGGAGTACAGTGTACTATTTTTATATACAATTTGAAATATTCTCATCAAACTGGTTAACATAGCCTTCATGTTATTTTCTTAGTTATTGTGTTAAGACATTTATATTCTTCATTTAGAAAGATTCACATGTACCCTTAAAAGCTAAACCAGAGACGTGATCCCACCAATCACCCTCCATCTACCCATCCTCTCCTCTCCCTCTCCCCTTCCCCCATATTCTTGGGATATAATTGGGTTATAGCTTTCCTATGAAAGCTGTAAATTAGTTTCATAGTAGGCCTGAGTACATTGGATACTTTTTCTTCCATTCTTGAGATACTATGATAAGAAGAATATTTTCCAGCTCCATCCATGTAAACATGAAGGAAGAAAAGTCTCCATCCTTCTTTAGGGCTGCATAGTATTCCATGGTGTACATATACCGCAGTTTATTGATCCATTCGTGAGTCGGTGGGCACTTGGGCTTCTTCCATGACCTAGCAATTATGGATTTGGCTGCAATAAACATTCTGGTACAAACATCTTTGTTGTAGTGTGCTTTTGGGTCTTCTGGATATATACCTAGTAAAGGAATTATAGGATCAAATGGCAGGTCTATTTTTAGTTCTCTAAGTGTTCTCCAGATGTCTTGTGTACAATGTATTAGAGCATCTTAATTCCCTAAGAGTCTCTGTGATCTGGTGTGCTTATTTAAGCTAATTGTATTTTCTTTTTTTTAGAGACAGAGTCTCACTTTACTGCCCTTGGTAGAGTGCTGTGACATCACAGCTCACAGCAACCTCCAACTCCTGGGCTTAGGTGATTCTCTTGCTTCAGCCTCCTGAATAGCTGGGAGTATAGGCACCCGCCAGAACACTCAGCTATTTTTTTTTTCAGGTTTCATTGATTGCATTTGTTAGGTAAAGTCCCTCTTACTGCCCAGCTATTTTTTTGTTGCAGTTTGGCTGAGGCTGGGTTCGAACCCTCGGTATATGAGGCCGGCACCCTACTCATGGAACCATAGGCGCTGCCCCCAATCTATTTGTATTTTCTTTAATTACTGTCCTATTACAACTTACTGCTATCATTGTAGTGTATGTTATCTGCATACATGCCTTTCTTCTTTTTTATTTTTTCTCTCTTCCTGCTTTCTGTTGATAAGATCAAATTTTTTTCCCTCTTCTGATTTAAAGGCCAAAACTCAGTGTCTGCCTTTAGTTGATTTCTGCTAATATGTTAAATTTCATAGTGTAATTTTTAGAACTCATTATTATTTATTTCTTCTCTTTGAATATAGCAAGGACCTAGCATGCTAGCAAAATCCTGTGATCTCTGCATGTTCCCTAACCTTCAACAAATCTAAAATGTTATAGCAGGATTAGTACACAGCTATGCTATGTAATGCAATAGCTGCCCATCATATATTGCTCAAATTTAAACTTATTAAAAAGTAAATAAATGTATTAATATTAATGAATTAAAAATTATTAATATGGCCACATATCCACACTTTACATCTTAATAGCCACACATGGCTAAGATCTATCATATTGGACAGTACAAATAGACACCTAAAATCAATTCTGTTTCCATTAAAACAGAATGGTCTATTGAACAACCCTATTACACAAGTAATCACACACAACTTTTCTTTTTCCCATTGCTTATTTGGTCAACCGTAAGCCATCTTTTTGGAATCATTTGTTTCCTCTGTAAATACCTTCTGTAGAATGCTTTCCGTAAGAAATTATGAGTCTTTGCCCTGTGTGTATCTCAAAATGCCTTTATTTTATGTGAACTGGTATTTAAATAATAGTTTAAATATTAACATACCCTTCTATGTTAGATGTTATTATTTTATATTATGTATAAAATTCTAGGTCTGAGATTACTTTCCTTCAATAGTTTTAAAATATTACTTTGACATTCTAGTATTGCCATTGAATTTTTTAATACCAGGTTTCTTCATTTATAGTAAAATGTTATATTTAACTTGGATGCTTTTAGAACTTTGTCTTTGGTATTTTAAATTGAATTAATGTGTCAAGATTCAGGATTTTTTTTAATCAATGTTTTCTGTTGATTGATGAGGCTCTTTTGATTTAACTTTTCCAGTCTTTAATTCTCAATGTTTCTCAACAACAAAAATTTCTCTATTCCATGTAGCTTTATCTAGAAGATCAAAGTTGACCTTTCTGCTTTCATATTCCTTATATTTTAGTTTTCAGATATTTTCTATTTTTTACCCCTTTATTGCACCTTCTGGAAAAAATTTCCTAAGTGGATCCTTTATCTTCCTGATTTATTCTTGGTTATATACCTTTTGCTATTACCTGTTTTATTTCTCCCTTTATTTTATTCCCCATCTTCATGGATTGTTCCTGCTTCATATTTGCAATATCCTTTCCTCTGCCTTACTTATTTGTTAATTGCCTTTTTTATTTCAAATTCTCCTTTTATCTGGGCCATGAATTCAGCTCCCTCTGATAAGTTCCCTGTATATCTGTGTTTTCTTCTTTAAGAGTTAGCATTCTTCCTTGAATTTCTTTTTTCTCTCCTCCTATGAGCTCAGATTCCATTAGGGCTAGTTAGGACTACTGACTACCTTAGCTAGTATTCTCATTTAGGACTATGGAGGGAAGCTTGACCCTAGCATGGGCTCACCTCCTAGTACACTTAGGAGATAAGAAAATGATTTAGAGGAAAGAACCTCATTATTGCAAATCTGGAATTCTCTATCCACCCTCATCCCCAACACTGCCACTTACTGAACTCCCCATGTCTTCTGCCAGGCACTGCCCTTCCTGGGATCTACTTTCCTCTGTGGTATTAAGTTATCTTGTCCACTAACCAAGAAGAGGCAGCCAGCCTCACCACACAGGACGCTGGTGAGCAGCCTTCCTCTCCAGAGCTCATGCATGACCTGCCTCATCCACTGGTCCTCTCACCTATGGGGCAGTAGGGAAACCCAAGATCCATCAAAGGCGATGTAGGGTGGAAACACTGGGATGATGAAAAACTACTTTCCACAGCATCTTCTAGTGAGCAGCACCTGGTTCTCCCCAGTCTGGGCTGCTGTTCCCATCTCAGAAAACGACCATAAGGCCCTTCATTACTGTAAGAATTGCTGTGCTAATTCTGTTTCTATCCTTCCCAGTGCTGTGTACTGTCTTCCCAGGTTGAGTTTAAGGAAAGTCAGCTTTCCAAGCTAATTTGCTGTCTTGTCCAGAAGTCTCAGGACGTGAGTTGAATTTGACACTGGCCTGATTCAAACATGGCCCTAGGCCCAGTAAACAAAGAACAAGCGACAACTTAACTGGGAAAGGGTTCTGGGAAATACAATCCCCCACCCTCAACTTGGAGGGAAACTCATCATATCCTCACATCCACAGAAATCTGAACCAGAGGGGCAGTGCCTGTGGCCCAAAGGAGTAGGACGCTGGCCCCATATACCATAGGTGGTGGGTTCAAACCCAGCCTCAGCCAAAAAGTGCAAAAAAAAAAAAAATCTGAACCAGAGTAAAAACTCCACATGAAAAAGAACCTTAAAAGACCTGGCTTCCATTGTTCCATTGTCTCAGATGTTGAAAACAACGTATTTGTAATTTTCCCCCATTATAGATATGGAATAATACTATTGCAGCCCCTCAAAAAAACCTCCATGCCCTTAGCATCAAAATGGCAGAAAGAAAGTATTGGCAGTCAAAAGAAGGAGGAATAATAATCGCTAAACCGCAGCTCAGTTTTGTTCTTCTACTAATCGGTTTCGGCTGATGTTTCCATGCCAGGTATTTCCATTTCCAAGTATGTTTTCACATGTGTTTTTGGCAGTCTCCCTGAGAAGCATCTTATGGATAAGCAGGGTTGGAAAGAAGGTATGACTTGTCCAAGGTCACCCACCTAGCAAATTTTGAAGAGGTTGAAATCCAAGAGGAATTCTAGTTCATACCACCTTGCCTGAATTTTTGCTGTTTAGATCATTTTAAGCTATAAATCATGAGATAAGCCTAATTGCTCAGGAAATATTTACATATGTCTAAAAGTTGTCTGGGATACACACCTGGAGTCCATGTGCTCTGGCTTGCTATTTTATTCACTTTTTTTCCTTGAAGCTTTTTCTTTTTCTTTTTTTCTTTTAAGAAACATACATACTGTTTTGAAAACATACTGCTATTTCTCTGGGGGTGACCATGTCGGGGTTTGAGGGTGAAGTCACACCAATGGTACACCTGGCCTCTGGCTTCTCCCCTGAGAAGGCACCTTTTATTTAAGCAAGAAGTAAGAGCCTTTTCTACAGTTTAGGGATTGGAATATAGACTCTAATAAATCTGGCTTAGTAGCTTTTCAAATAATTATTTAAGTTAAATTTAACTGAATCTAGAATTTTTTAATTTTTTTTTTGAGACAGTTACTCTGTCTCCCTGGGTAGAGAGCTGTGGCACCATAGCTCAGAGCAACCTCAAACTCCTGGGCTCAAGCAATCCTCCTGCCTCAGCCTCCCTGGGTATCTGAGATTGCAGGCCCCCACCACCATGCCCAGCTAGTTTTTTTTGTTGGTGGTGTTTGTTTGTTTTGTTTTAGTAGAGATGGGTCTCACTCTTGCTCAGGCTAGTCTTGGACTCCTGAGCTCAAGGGATCTGCCTACCTCAGCCTCCCAGAGCACTGGGATTACAGGTATAAGTCACCACACCCACCCAAATAAAGTCATTCTTAATGTTATGTGAATGGGCACCTCCATGGGATAAAATTTCAATGATGGCATTATGTGTAATTGAAAAACTACCACTTCTCAAAGACTAGACAGACATGGAAAAAATGTCATAGGAGAGAGTTCAAAACAGTAGCTCTGGGGAGGCTGAAGATCCCCTATTTAAAGACACAATGTGGTACTGGCATAGAGACAGACATATAGATTAATGGAACAGAATAGAGAGCCCAGACATAAATCCTCTATCCTACGTGGTCAAGTAACTTTTTACAAGGGAGCCAAGACCATTCAATAGGGAAAGAATTGTTTTTTTTAAAAATGATGCTTGGAAACTGAATATCCACATACAAAAGAATGAAGTTGGGCCCTTATTTAACACCATATATAAAAAATAGCTCAAAATGAATTGAAGTCATAAATGTAAGACCTAAAATTATAAATCTCTTAGAAGAAAACATAGGGCAAAAGCTTTACAACATTGGATTTGGCAATGATTTCTTAGCTATGACGCCAGAGGCACAGGCAAGAAAAGAAAAAATAGACAAACTGGACTTCTTGAAAATTAAAAAAGTTTGTGCATACTGCCAATGGAAGTGAGCAGTGGGAAGTTCATGAAGTTATTTATCTGACCTCGTATATACACAATGGAATGTTATTCGACATTTAAAGGCAAGAAAATCCTGCAGTATGCTACAACATGAGTAAATCTTAAGGAAATTATTCTAAGTGAAATAAAAATACTGTACGATTCCACTTATTTGAAATACTTAGAATGGTCACAGTCATAGAGACAGAAAGTGGAATGGTGGTTTCCACATGCTAGGGCAGCGGTTCTCAACCTGTGGGTCATGACCCCTTTTACTGTATTAAAGGTTCATGGCATTAGGAAAGTTGAGAACCATTACACTGCAGGGGTTCTCAAACTTTTTAAACAGTAACCCAGTTCACTGTCCCTCAGACCTCTGGAGGGCCTGACTACAGCCCCCTGGGACAAGTCAGCTGCTAAGCAGGACAGGCCCCAGTGGCAAAAACATCCAGCGGCCAGATAAATGTCCTTGCTGGGCTGTATGTGGCCTGCCGGCTGCAGTTTGAGGACGCCTGCACTAGGGACAGGGGAAATGTGGAGTTACTGCTTAATGGGTATAGAGATTTGGTTTTATAAGATGAAAAGAGGGAGATGGATGGTGGTGATGTTTACACATTACAAATGTATTTAATAACTGAACTATATATATACAAGTGCCTAAGATGGCAAATTTTATGTTATGTGCATTTTACTATAATGCAAAAAATTGGAAAAGAAATAAAGACACACATGACAAGCTAAACTAAGTTGTTTTACAAAAGTTAGAAGTAGGGAAAAAATACAGTTCAATTATTTTGTCACATAATAATGAGATTTTAAATATATTGCTATAACGAATTTTATTAAATACTTTAGTTAGATCTTTGATTATTTCACCTAAATCCCCAAATGTTCATATGTTGAACATGGCAAAACAAATCCAGGATCTTCTCTTTGAAAACTGTTCCTATTCAAGGTCAACTAATATTTGGCATCTGCATTAAACCTCCAAACCTCCACCATATCCCAACCTACAGAGCACAGCCCAGCAAAACAAGTCGTCATGCCATCTGCCGTCTGAGAGGCCACTAGGGAAGTCAATACAGCCAGGTGTAGGACATTCTGCAGATTCAAGTCAAAATCTTTGGTTGATACATTACCGAGCATTTAAATATGTTCACTATAATATATAATAACAAAGGTATGAATAAAAATCATTTTAATTAAGTTTAAATAAATTAAAAAAGAGTAAATATCAAATGGATGGCCACATGCAACATGCTGTCATTTCTCGCTGAGTATATAATTTTCTTGGGACCAAAGCAGATCATTGGACAAAGAGTTACATCTCATTTACAGAAAACAGAAAGAAGGTAGGGAACCTCCAAGTCCACCAGTCACAGAACAAAGATGACATTCCCACGTGCGATCAGCAACATTTCATAAGAAGCAAATTGATAATCGGGGCTATAAGAAGAACACAGGCAAAAACATCATTAAAGCTGTCTGCTAATAGCTCATGGTTGATGAAATAAAGCCTGACGGTCAACCTTACAAAATTATGTCAACCAGCACGACTTGGTCCAATCCCTTTCAACCTTGCCAAATTTTCTCAACAAAAATTATGCTTTAATTTAAACCAAGGTTTTTCTACCTTGACACTATTGACATGAGGAGTCCAGTGAATTCTTAGATACCAGGGCTGGGTGGTGTCCCGAGCCTTGTGGGATATAGTTCTATCATTGGCCTGTACTTATAACGTGCCGCTTGCATCCTATTACTGGTTGTGATAATCCAAAATGTCTCCAGATATTATTAAATGTCCCCTGAGGGGTAAAATCAGTCCTGCTTGAGAACAAGTGACCTAGACATGGTGGTATGTCCAATATGAAAGGGTCAGTAGTGGCTGCTACTGTGCTTTCTGATTCATCACATGGAAGTATGTGATCAGGGCAAAGGTTAGGAGCGGGGATGAAGATGATAGAACACCTCTCTGTCTATCTCCCTTCTCCCTTATGGTCTTATAAAGCCTTCTGCAGAGGCCGGGGGTTGTGGATCACACCTGTAATCCCAGCATACTCTGGGAGGCTAAGGCGGAGAATCGCTTGAGCTCAGGAGTTAGAGACCTGAGCAAGAGCCAAACCCTGTCTCTAATAAAAATAGAAAAAGTAGTCAGGCATGGTCATGGCAGTCTGAAGACCCAGAGGCTGAAGAAGGGCATATGTTCAAGCCCAAGAGTTTGAGATTGCTGTGAGCTATGATGCCACTGCATTCTAGCCAGGGTGACAGAGTGAGTCTCAACCTCCAAAAAAAAGGGGGATGAAGAGGAGAGGAGGGGAGGGGAGGGGAGGGGAAGGAAAGGAAGGGAAGGAAAGGGGAGGGGATGGAAGGGAAGGGAAGGGAAGGGAAAGCAAAGCCTTCCGCAGAAAGAGAATATAAGCAACAACCTAGTTCACCTCCAACATTGGACTCTGGTGTGTTTCCAGTATCCGGCCTCATGAGACATCTGGATGACTGTGTTCTTCGTGTTACCCAGGAGTGCCAGAGTCCCTTTGAGAAGCAGA
>CAUYQV010082452.1:0-11282 GCA_963574575.1 Galagoides demidoff
TGGTCCCAGCTACTTGGGAGGCGGAGGCAGGAGACTCGCTTGAGCCCAGGAGTTGGAGGTTGCTATGAGCTGTGATGCCATGGCACTCTACCCAGGGGGATAGCTTGAGGCTCCGTCTCAAAAAGAAAAAAAAAAAAAAAAAAAAAAAAAAGCTGTGCATTGTGGCAGGTGCCTATAGCCTATAGTCCCAGCTGTTTGGGAGGCTGAGGCAAGAGAATCCCTTACACCTAAGCGTTTGAGGTTGCTGTGAGCTGTGACGCCACAGCACTCTACCCAGGGTGACAGCTTGAGACTGTCTCAAAAAAAAAAAAAAAAGTCACCACTATACTGTCCAGCAATTATACTTCTGGGTATTTGTCCCAGAAAAGCAAAAATTTGTATTTACACAAAAATCTATTTGTGAATGTTACAGTAGCTTTGTTTTTGATACTCCAAAACTAGCAAAAACCCAGATGTCCTTCAATGGATGAA
Source organism: Galagoides demidoff (assembly GCA_963574575.1). Taxonomy (NCBI): domain Eukaryota; kingdom Metazoa; phylum Chordata; class Mammalia; order Primates; family Galagidae; genus Galagoides; species Galagoides demidoff. The sequence continues at coordinate 472 of CAUYQV010082452.1, forward strand.
TGGTTAAGCAAACTGTGGTGTATCCATACCTCAGAATACCACTCAGCAATAATACATGATTATGTATATGGATGAATCTCCAAGAATTATGCTGAATGAATAAAGTCAACACAAAAAAGTAACATAGTGGATGATTCTACTTCCCCAACATTCTTAAACTGAGAAGAATTAGAAAAATGGGAAACAGGTAGATGATTGGTTGCCAGAGATTTGGGTTTGGGATATATAGAAGAAGGGTGTGGCTACAAGGGACACTACAAAAGTTTTGAGATATACAAAAGTTATGAAACGTAAAATCAGCTCGGCACCTGTAGTTCAAGTAGCTAAGGCATCAGCTACATACACCAGAGCTAGCGGGTTTGAATCCAGCCTGGGCCTGCCAAGCAACAATGACAACTACAACCAAAACATAGCCAGGCAATTGTGGTGGGTGCCTGTAGTCCCAGCTGCTTGGGAGGCTGAGGCAAGAGAATTGCTTAAGCCTAGGAGCTGGAGGTTGCTGTGAGCTGTGACATCACAGCACTCTACTCAGGGCAACAGCTTGAGGTTCTGTCTCAAAAAAAAAGAAACGGGGCGGTGCCTGTGGCTCAAAGGAGTAGGGCACCAGCCCCATATGCTGGAGGTGGAGCTGAAAAAAAAAAAAAAAAGAAAAGTAAAATCATTTGATACTATATTTTCTTGCCATGACATTCTATGCACTTTTACATTCTGGTAACACTCATTTTCTTCAAGTGCTGTAAACTCACTTTTGCAGGCACAAACAGCTTCTTCAGAGCTGGAGAACCTTCTTCCATGCATGTGACTTTTTACTGTAGTGAACAGGAAGTAATTACATGGAGCCAGGTCAGGATTGTAGAGTGGATGAGTCATAAGTTTAACCTCTATGGATTCCAGGAACTGAATGGTGACAGTGGCTGTGAGGGTAGAAGCATTGTTATGGTACAAGTAGGTTGTACCATCTGCAGTTCTTGGCCACTAATCTTTTTTTTTTTTTTTTTTTTTTTTTTAGACAGAGCCTCAAGCTGTCCCCCTAGGTAGAGTGCCATGGCATCACAGCACACAGCAACCACCAACACCTGGGCTCAAGCAAGGATCCTGCCTTCGCTTCCCAAGTAGCTGGGACCACAGGTACCCGCCACGACACCTGGCTATTTTTTTTTTTTTGGTTGCAGCCATCATTGTTTGGTGGGCCCGGGCTGGATTCGAACCCACCACCTTAGTTGTATGTGGCTGGCGCCTTAGCCACTTGAGCCACAGGCGCCGAGCCTTGGCCACTAATCTTGAAGCTTTTCAAAAACTTTTGGTAAGCACACTGTTGTCTACCACTGAGCCCTAACAGTCCTTTGTTTCTCCAGAGGAAAAGTTGCAACATGACTGATTTTAGAAAAGAAAGTTGCCACCATTTTCTTTCTGATGCTTCAGGGCCACTTCACTTTTGTGGGTGGATTTTCATGAGGAAAAATCCACACTGTTGACTGACATTCCCTGGATCAAACTGCTAAATCCAGGTTTCATCACCAGTAACAATGTCAGAAAAATGTGTCTAAGTGAGAGGCACACATTGGGATGAAACTTTCTTGTTTTGTTCTTTTTTTTGAGACAGAGCCTCACTATGTCACCCTCAGTAGAGGGCTATGGCATCACAGCTCATAAAGACCTCAAACTCTTGGGCTGAAGCGATTCTCTTGCCTCAGCCTCCCAAGTAGCTGGAACTACAGGCACCCACCATAATGCCCAGATATTTTTTGTTACAGTTGTCAGTGCTGTTTAGCAGGCCAGGTGGGTTTGAACCCATCAGCCTCAGTGTATGCGGCCAGCACCCTACTCACTGAGCTATAGGCGCCAAGCCAGGGATGAAACTCTTAACTTGAAGATAATTGGGCAGGATTTTAGACACATAGGCAATCCATTCTGTAGTGTTGCTTTGATGTCCTTAAATGTCACTCCATTGTTTTTGCAAACTATTTTTTCCACAACAGTGATGTTTTTCCTCAGTCGCTGTGGTCTCTGGACACCTACTCCTCTCCTTGTTTTTCAGCAAAGTTCGGTCTCTTTTAAATTCTTGAAACCACTGGAAAATTGTCACATGGGAAGGAGTAAGGTCCCCAAAAGCTCACTGCAAACGTTCAAACCTTCGAGACTCCTTTAACCTACTTTTAAAATCATAGAAAATCACACCGTGAAAGTGCTCTCTTCCCACTCCATGCTGACTGAGAGCCTCACAGATCAAAACATTTGAAGTTGATGAGCTAAGCAAGTTGAAACTTGCAACAGTGAATCAGAAGGGGAGCCCTTGTCAACTGTATTTCTTAGAAGTGAAATGGACCATAACAGTCTGTCTCAAAACTTTTGGTGACTTTCATATAAAAGGCATTAGGAAGAATCTTTGTGATGGTTCTGTATCTTGCCTATATCAGTGACCCTGGTTGTGATCTTGTACCACGGTGTCACAGATGTTATGGATCTGGGGGGCACCAGATCTCTCTGTATTATTTTTTACAACTGCATAAGACTCTGCAATGATCTCAAAATAAAAGGTTTACTTAAAAATATTATCAATTTATTAAAAACGCCAGACCCTTTCCCATCTTTTGGCCTTTGAACATGCTATTTGCTCTTGTTGGAACATCATTCCACAAACTAATCCTGCTCCTCTTTCAGGACTCAGCTCAGATTTCTCCTCCTCCAGGAAGCCTTCCCTCATTTCCTTGGCTGGGGTCTCCACCTCCCAGAGGGGACCCAGAGGGGCTTCTCCTATCATAGCCATCACATTCTGACTTGTCCTTACCCCAAGGTCACTCTGGGATGTCACTGCCTGGGCTTTGTCTGTCTCCCTCACTGGACTACAAGTTCTGTGAAGGCAGAGCCTCAGCCTGTCAGGAGGAGGAGGAACAGTGAATATCTACAAAAGAAAGTGAAGGCAACAGTGGTAGCTAACCCTCATTAAGAGGTTTCTACATGCCAGGTTTTCTGACTGCTTTGCATGGATGAAATATCCCTTATACATTTTATAAACGGGGAAACTGAGGCTAACAGAGTCGGGACAGGGATTGCCACATGCCTAACATAGGTCACCAGCTGGATCTCTGGCTAATAGGGTAGGGGAGGATGAGGGAAGAGAGACCCTCCTGCCCTCAGCCCCCAATCCATTCTCTCCTGCAGGGAAGGCTGTTAGCTGGCACAGACAGACCCCAGAAGCATAGACCCCTGAGCCTCCTTTATACTTTCCAGGATAGAAAATGCCCACTTTCACCTGAGGCTGTTCTTTCAGATCCAGATAGATGAGGGGGCTGCGGGCCTGGGTGGGCAGGGGTGCTTTCCTTTGGCTATCAGAGGGGGCACCTTTGACCCCTCTTGGGCACCACTCCTCTTGGCACAGGCCTTCATTTATTCCCCCAGAGAAATCTCAAGAGCAAAATACCGAGTGCAAGCTGCAGCCTAGTGCTGTCAGATGCGGTGTGAATGCCTGCAGAACAGCACTGGCCCTGATCAGGGACAGACAAGGCTTGGGTACCTTGGGGAGGGCACTTGGGATTGCAATCATGATAAGAGTGTTTTGTCTTTTAGTTGGGTGGGAGGCCCAAAGAGTTCAGCAGGTGACTCTCTATTCCCTTGGGGGTGTCTAACATCTTTGTAATTTACCAAAAAAGAAGCAAGAATAAAAAGGAAGGAAGGAGGTTGAATTTATTTGGTAGTACTGGGGATGGAGGAGGGGGCCTTCAGGGAGCCAAAGTGCTTGTCTTCTTGATCAAGTGGTAGTTTCATGGGTGTTTCCTTTGTAATTATTCATAAAACTAAACATGGAGGTTTTATGCACTTTTCTGTATACATGTCAGATCTTACACTACCATGCAGAAAAAAACAGGGAGAGCAATCTAAACTAAAAGCTTTCTCTGTATTTGCAAATGCCTGCAAACAAGCCCCCCCACCTCTTTGTTCTCTCTCCTTATCATATGTATACAAACACACACACACTCTCTCTTTCTCTCTCCATGTCTGTAAGTGCCACCTTAACATAGCAGCAGTCTTCCTCCTTTGTAGCTCTGGGCCTATTTCCTGCAAGGAAGGCAAAGGCCTGGAAGCAGCCAGGCCTTCAGCCTTCAGGCTCAGGCCACAACACCCAAGCACTCTCTCATATCAGGCACTCTCATGTCCTGCCCCAGTCACATTCCCCAGGAAGCCTTTCTAGCCATAGGAAAATACCTCTGAAGGGCTTCCCTGTTCTGGAACACCACAACTGGTCACACGAAGTAGAATCTTGAGTATTATTACTCAAGTTCATGTCAAATATCCCCATGGCAGGGACAGTCCTATCTGGCTCATCTGTGCCCTGTGCTGGAGACAAAGCATTACGTGCAGGCACTACACAGATGCAAAACAAGACAGGGAGGAGGTGCTGTTAACACCCTATTTTGCAGAGGAGAGTGAGACTCAAACAGGGGAAGGGCCTGCCCAAGGTCACATGGTGTGTGTGTCAGAGCCTGGATGCCATGGTAGGTCTGCACTGGGCCAAAGTCCACTCACTTGACCATGCTCATCCTTTCATTCATTCACACACACAATGGCTCTTCATTTCGCACCTAGTGGATGCCAGGCACTGTTCTAGGCACTGAGGATATAGTAACGAACAAGACAGAATCCCTGTCTTCCTAGAGCTGACGTTCCAGCGGGAGACACAATACACAAGTAAACAAGCAGGACAGAGGACTCTTTCAGAGGGCAAAGTCAGGGAAGTTTCTAGAGGGATAGTATGTGAGCAAAGACTGGACAGATGTAAGGGAACCACATGGGGATCCTGGGAAGAGCATTCAGGGTGGAGGAATGGCAAAGGCCTTAGAGCTGGATCTCCTGTAGCTGGGAAGGAGGGAGAATGGAACAGTCAGGGTTAAAGGCATCTATAATAAAATGCAGAAGAGGAGTGACAGCAGCTCCTCACCACAGTCCTCTAAGGGACTATGTTAACCATCTGCTGCAGAGGAGGAAGCAGGGAGAAAGAAAGGGAAAGCTACCTGAGGTGACACAGCTGGCCAAGGGTGGAGCTGGGGTGAGAGTCTACTCTGCCCTGACAGCTTAATCACTGGGCCACTTCGAAGGGGGCAGTGCTCAGGTAGAGGGCTGCAGCCCTAGCAAAGCGGGAGCCCAAGGCCACAGGTCAATGACATCAGCTTACCTGAAGCTGGGACCCTCTGCTCCCAGGCTGCAGGGGAGTTTCAAGCCTTAGCTGTTCAGGTCACTCCTGCCCTGTATTTGCTAGATCTGGGTACCAGACTCACTGGGAGTGATTTCAGAGGGTTTTTTTCAATCCACTCATCTTTTTTTTTTTTTTTTTTACTTAGTTAATCTTCAAACTTGACATTCACACAAACATTAAGTACATTCTAACACTAATACACAGTACCACCTATGATAGTGATTCTGCCAGAGCAAACTGAACCTGAATCAGATCAAGCCTCTAGACCTAAGCCCCAATATACAGAAAGCACAGAGATAGAGGAACCACAAAATGACACACAGGGATGTATGAGCTGGCTCCAGACTGGGAAACTCTCTGGGACAAATGTCCCAGGTCGGCTCGGCGCCTGTGGCTCAATCGGCTAAGGCGCCAGCCACGTACATCTAAGGTGGCGGGTTCGAATCCCCAGCCCGGGCCCGTCAAACAACAATGATGGCTGCAACCAAAAAAATGGCCAGGCGGTATGGTGGGCGCCTGTGGTCCCAGCTACTTGGGAGGCGGAGGCAGGAGACTCGCTTGAGCCCAGGAGTTGGAGGACTCTACCCAGGGGGATAGCTTGAGGCTTCGTCTCAAAAAAAAAAAAAAAACAACAAATGTCCCAGGTCTTCCAGAGCTACTGAGACAGCACAGAGCAGGGGGAAATCCTGCAAAGACTTAAGTGGCCTATCAACCAAATGCAAAGTGTAAACCTTGTGGACCCAGATCAAACACACTGAAAAAAGGATTATAAGACAATTGAGAAAATGTGATATTAAGAAATTCCTGTTTATAAACAAATCTGAAATATTTCTTGCTATACGATGTTTGGGATTTGTTCTGAAATAATCAGCGAAGTGGGGATGGGGTGGGGTATAAATGACAAAGCCTGGTAATGACTAGTACTAGCTAGGGCTGGACAGGGATGTGAGAAGTGGAAGAGATTATTCTTTTGAGTATGTGTGAACATTTCCATAATATAAAGGTGTTCAACACTTTTACAATAGAAAATGTGAGCTAATCAAAATAGCAAAGAATCATGGATCCCACATTCTGTGAATCCTAACTACTAAATCCAAGCACATACCCTACCTCTCTTTAATAACTGTGGTGGTAATGACAGTAATAGTGACCACCATGATATAATGATAGCAGCCCTCTTCTGAGCATCACACACGCTGACTCACTTAATCTTCCCAGCAATCCTGGGCGGCAGCTAGAATCATTATCCTTCTGCTGCAGATGTGGGGACTCAGAGACTCTTGCCCCAGGTCACAGAGGAAGCTGTGTTGGAGCTAGGAGAGACAGGAGGGGGAGGTGGACTCCTCAGCCCTTCCTTGGAGCAGGGCTTGGGGAGGAGGCCAGAGGAGCCCTCAGCCCTCTCTGAGTGGGGATACAGGGGAACACTGGCTATTATTCTGCCTTGTTCTCATCAAGTAATAAAGCTTGTTGTGATGTGACAGTCATATCTTCAGCTGGAATTAAACTACCTGTCAGCAGGCAGTCCTACCCCATAGGAGCCTGAATTGTTAACTAGCAACCAATGTTAACGCCAAATTTCTGGGCCCGTAGAGGGGTCTGGGGTCATAGGGAAGGTCAGGTCAGAGTCCATCCTCCTGGATAGTCCTCTCTACAAGGTTACAGACTAGCCCTAACACCCCCAAACTGTGCAACAGATACTATTCCCCACCCTCCTCCTGCAGCCTCCAGGTGTCAGGAGCAGAGAGAGAGGCCAGCACAGTGACATCAGCATCCTTCCCATCAGAAGGATGTCCTGCCTGGATCTGCAAAAACCATCTCCTCTCAGTGTGGCTTCAGCTGGATCCTGCCTCAGAACAGAGAAGCCTAGGAAGCTTCTACCAGGGAAGGAGAGCAGTGGAAATGTGGGGCAGGGTGGATAAGAGACAGAGAAATAAGAAGAGAAAACAGAGAGGAAACAGAGAAAGAGATGAGAGAAGAAATGGAGAATGAGGGGAAGAAAAAGAAATGGCCCAGACAGACATCCTGACAGCCCAAGGACAGGATGATAAGACAGTGACAGAGGTCACACCACCAGGCACAAAAGGCTTCTCTGGGCCTCAGCTGCCTTGTCCATAACACAGGAGTCATACCTTCCTACAGCATGCCATGGCTTAATCACACCACATCAGAAGCCTAAAAATGTACTCAGAACATTCCAAAAGCTAATTCATGTTTGTTATCATTCCCAGAGGTTGGCTGTTCCCATCCCAGCTCAAAATCACATTAGAGTCACCAGGGGAGCTTTTGAAAACCCCAATGCCCACGCCCCATAGCCAGAGATTCTAATTCAAATGATCTGGGCAGGGTGGGCCCCTGAAGCCGCTCCTCACACCAGTGATTCTGATGTCCAGCCAGGGGTGTGGGCTGGGGGAGCAGCTAGACTCACAGATCCAGGCCTGAGACCTGGAGACAGGAAGGTGTAAAGTGAGACAGAGACAGAAGATATGGCCATGCAGGGACAGGGGCAGTACCTGGAAGCCCCCTCTCCTGAAGACTCACCCCCTACCCCTAGGGCTACCAGAAGTCTGGGGCCTGCTGAGGAATGTAAGGAATGAAGCCAGGCCTGGCACAGCCATCTCCAGGTCTCCTCCCCCTCCCAAAAGTCCATCCTGGTCCAGCCTGCCAGCTTCCCTGGGAAGACCTCAGCCATCACTCAGATGTTGCTGCCTGAATACCCATCCCAGCCCTCTCCTTGGAGCTCTAGTCCTGAACCCCTTGTTCTCTTGGATCCCCTGAACACAGGGCTATCCCCCCTCAGTCAGCCCTCCTTAGTGCAATTAATCAAGGTAGGTGGTATGTACAACTAGCAAGGGGCTGCACAGCTGATCACCAGCTCTGGCAAAAGGAAAGCTTGAGAAGGCTTCCCAGAGGTGCTGACCTTTAAGCCAAGATCCACAGAACAAATGAAGTGAGTGCACAAAGGCCAGCAAGGTTAAAGTGCTACAGGCAGGTGACCAAGGATCTGGGCCTTGCCAAAGCACTGGAGGGGCTGGGTCCTAACCCCTCCCCGGGCAGGGGGCCATGGAAGGATTTGAGGCAGAGAGAGGCCTGCTCTAACCTCAATTGCACCTACTGCCCTCCACCTCTGTCTTCCACAGCAATAGGGAATTGCGTGAGGGTGCTGAGGTATCCCCAGATCTTGCCACCCCCACAGAGTAGGGCTGGGCCCTGGCTCTTTCCTGCCATGCTGAGAGAAGACCCCAACAGAGCTGCTTCCTGCATCCCAGAGCCTGTTCCCTGATAATTAAACTGTAAGCTGATTAGTCAAAGAAAACCCTTAATTAGCCCTTGAAATCATTCAGGAAAATTACAGCCTCCTCTCTGGGCGCCCTGCCCACCCTCTACCAGGGCCAGAGATGGTACCAGAGAAGATGCAGGGACCAGAGGAGGTGGGCTGCAGTCATAGCTGTGAGGTCCCTATCCAGCAAGGCCAAACCCAGAGAGCAAGGTGCCTTAGGGGAGGTGGAGGGAACAGACCATACCCTCTGCTACATTACAAAGTACTCTGAAATGATCCAACGAGTGGTGGCAAGGCCTCTGCTGGAAAAGTATGACATAAATAAATGGAGAGACATACCACATTCATGGATTGAGGGACTCACTGCCACATGCATGTGTGTGTGTGTGTGTATGTATACAATACACTGATAATGCTTGTCTAATATTTAAAGTACCTTGTAAAAAGTCAAGAATGGCCAAGATACTCTTGAAGAACAAGTGGGAAAGCATGTTCTCCCTGGAAGCAAGACTTAGAAACTAAAGAAACAAGATAGTTCTTACAGGGGTACAAGTGAATCTCTCTAAGAATAGAATGAGAACGTTTTAAAACAATAACTGAGAAAATGACATGAAGGCTGTGTTGATCCGTTTGATGGAAGTATTTTGGATTGCATGTGAAAACCCCACACTATACCCCAGAAGTGCATTAATGTACATAGTTACCATTCAATTAAAAAAAAAAAAAAAGGTTATTCAGGGCTCTCCCTGCACCCATGGGAAGCCTACCTCTTGCAAGCTTATACCTTCAAAAAGAAAAAAAAAAAGAAAGAAAGAAACAAGAGAGTGTAGGGCTGCCACAAGAACAGAGAGAAGAGAGAAGATAGCTCCTGGAAACAGGCCCACTTACACAGAGACAGAATTTATGATAAGGACAGCAGTGGGGAAAGTCAGTCTGTTTTCAATAACTCGTGCCCAGACAACTGGGGAATCCACATACGAAACATGAAACTGGATGTCTACCTCATACCATATACACATAAAAACAATAAAGACTAAATGTGAAAAGCAGGATTGTAAAACTACCAAGGAAATGAGGGGCAAATTGGACTACTTTAAAATTAAGCACTTCTGTTCATCAAAAGATACGATAAAAAAGGAGAAAAAACAAACCATCAATTGGGAGAAGGTTAAGTGTAATACCTTGGAAGCAAAGGCTTTCATCCAGAATCTAGGATTTAACTTGAAGAAATAAAACAAGGCTCAGTGCCTGTGGCTCAAGTGGCTAAGGCGCCAGCCACATACACCTAAGGTGGTGGGTTCGAATCCAGCCCGGGCCCGCCAAAACAACAATGACTGCTGCAATCAAAAAAATAGCCAGGGTTGTGGTGGGCGCCTGTGGTCCCAGCTACTTGGGAGGCTGAGGCAGGAGACTTGCTTGAGCTCAGGAGTTGTAGGTTGCTGTGAGCTATGATGCCACAGCACTCTACCCAGGGGGACAGCTTGAGGCTCTGTCTCAAAACAAAAAAAAAAAGAAAGAAAGAAAACATAAGGGGCAGCACCTGTGGCTCAAGGAGTAGGGTGTCAGCTTCATATGCTGAAGGTGGTGGGTTCAAACCCAACCCCAGCCAAAAACTGCAAAAAAAAAAAAAAAAAAAAGAAAAGAAAAGAAATAAAACAGCAGACAGCCCGAAGGAAAAACAGACAAGTGACTTGAACAGCCCTTCAGAGGAGTTTGGAAGAACAAATGAAAAGCTGCTCCACTGACTGGCCACTAGGGAAATGCCAGTCAGCACCACAGAGGAGACACCCCTAGATCAACTCCGCACCAGCTTGCAAGATGGACCAAGGACACACCTACCACTGCTGTCACCCTCACCCTCTACATCAGTAAAATAGGTCAGATGGCCTTTGCCACCTCCTGGGATCCTGGGAAGATGGGGCAGCAGCATGGGAGCAGGGCACAGGGCTGTGGCCTGGCACACGCAAACCCTCCATTATTTTTCCCTATTAATCAGCCTAGAGAGCCTCCTGTATCCAGAATAAGGATGCTCCAGGCCCAAGGTCAAGTCAGGCCTTCTTCCGCCTCTAAGCTTGGCCGGGCAGACCCAAAAAGCACAGACAAAAAAAAACAAAAAACAAAAAAACAAAAAACAAAAAAAAAAAAAAAAAAAAAAAAAAAAAAAAAAACAAAAAAAAAAAAAAAAAAAAAAATAAAAAAAAAAAAAAAAATAAAATTTTATTTTAGAAAACACATTAAGTAGGAAAAGTAGAATTGGTAGCATAACGTGAATAAAGAGCCTGATGATCTCAAATTATGAAAAGTTTATTATCTTCAGGGTTTAACTATAGATTTTGATAATAA